>LPNX011108911.1:86226-109366 GCA_001517045.1 Pseudotsuga menziesii
TTCCATTGGCGTCTTCCTCCTACACACGTGCGACCTCATGAAGTTGGTAAAAGAGGGTGATGTCACCCAATAGCATGATTCGCTAACCCATAGAATAAACCCAGATTTTAAATCACAACAAATTTTAATACATGATGTAGTGTTGAATGGGGTCCACACCTCATGCGCGTTTAACAGGTGACGTGAAGACGGTGACGTCAACCTCATTACCCACTCCATGCAAACGAATATTACCAAAGTTTGAAACAACCAAAAAAAACGAAGCACAAACGGGAGGAGGGGTCCACCCCCTTTCTCCATTCGCTAGCCTCCCTTTGCTAGCATGGAGGATTGACGTCGCCCTTTCCTCACGCTACTCTTCACATTCAAACCAAAGTTTAAATCAAACTTTTAATTCAAAGAGGGTCGTAAGCCTAGGGGAACCCATGGCATGTCACCCCACCACTCAAATAATTAATTTTTTAACTTTTTCAAACTTTGACCAAGGTGCCAAACTGTCATAATTTAGCATTTAAATGCCATTTTGACGCATCTTTAGCTAAATAATGCTCCACGGGGTGTTCTGGTCGCCCGACTGATATGAAAAGTGATCCCTAGGGTAAGGAGGACGCTTTGAGTGTGAAAACGAGTGTCCCCGCATCAAAAACGGACTCTGTATCTGACTTTTATTACATTTTGAGAATTTTTAATTAAACCATTAAAAAATAGCTTAAAATTTTTTTCTTGGAAATTGACGAAACTCTAGGGGAACCTAGTACATGTCCATACGACTCAATTCGAATGCCTAACATGCTGAAAACACTGACACGAAGGCTCTAATAACCTCCTAAGGCCGAAACACCAAGACAACTACCCCAGCTTTGGAGGTGTGAGTGAAAAACTCAGAAATTATTAGTCGTTTGTTCAACAACCAATAATAACCGAGGGAAAAAATACTCTGGGCTAGTCGGCTTGATGCTCAAGTCTGGGAAGCCGATCCTTTTATAAAAAATTAAACGCTAGGACATTTTTTACAATTTCCCCAAGGGGGTATGAACATGTGTTACAAAAAATTTCGAACAGACTCCCAGAAAAAGCCTGGTGGACTTCTAAACTTTGATCATGAACAAGTGTATGTGTTCTGCTTTGCCGGCTCGCTTGAAAAAATCCACCAAGTACAACTTAGGTGGTAACAACATGTAGACTCCCCAATGGACTAGGTTGAGTTGGTGTTTGTTGACTCCTTCATGAACTGAGTTAAGTTGTTACATGTAGACTCCACAATGGACTAGGTTGTGTTGGTGCATGTTGACTCCCCAATGTACTGGGTTGAGTTGTTAACTCCTCGATTGACTGGGTTGAGTTGGTGCATGTTGACTCCCTGATGGACTGGGTTGAGTTGGTGCATGTTGACTCCCCGATGGAATGGGTTGAGTTGGTGTCAGAAGACCTTCCTTATGATGACGAGATGTTCAAGAAAAGTCGTGATGCTCAGATGATATCTAGATGGACTAAGATGTGTCGAAAGACCTTCCTTATGATGACGATATGTTCAAGAAAAGTCGTGATGCTCAAATGATATCCAGATGTGTTCCAGCATGATGATGCCTCCCTAACAAAGAGGGAGTTTTGGTGATTGTAGCTGCGTGAGGTATCCTCACACAAGTCGACGCAAGAGAAGATAATAATAAACAATTATTATTGTGCATAAAAGAGAAGTCGGCCTAGGGAAGATTAGCAAGTCGGCCCCACAATGAAAAAGGTCAACCTCAAGTCTAGTATAAATAAGAGTGATGTCTCACTCATTTGTACCATCAAGCATGTTCGCTCCACATCATCAAGGAAGTGCGCAAGAGAGAGAAGGCTAATTTTGGAGTTTTCTATCTTTTGGAGAATTTCTTCTTTGGCTCTAGGGTTTTTCTAGAGCTTGTCTATGTGACTACTCTTTTATCTGGATGTATATTGTACCTTGAACTGATATCTCTGAATAAGAAAAAGGTTGATGGGTTTTCTCCCTTGTGGTTTTCCAAGATAAATCTTTGTGTCTCTGTGTTTATGTGCATGGTTATCTTTCAATGGTCCTAATTTATTTTCCGTTGCGAATAATGGTTGAAGTTATACTGCTATATCTTAAAAGTCTAACGTGGAGAACATCACAAAGGATGGCAAGCTCATAGAGAACTTCTCTAGACCTTAGAAGATTCCAAAAGTCAACAAGCAAAAAGCCAGTGTTGAAGGACGTGCCAGAATAATACCCTCCTTGCTAAGATGGAGTGTTGATGTTTCTAGTAGCATCGGAATATGTTCTCTACAAGATGGAATAATAAGAAGCCCTCGAACAAGTCGAACTAATAAAATGACCCAGCTTAAAGGTCAAGTAGGCCCAATTAAAGAAGAAATGACCTAGTCAATAGGTAAAGTCTCCCAATTAGGAAAAGTGACTTTTCTAGTATAAATACAAGTGAAGTGGCCTCATTTGTCACACACTGATTTGCTCAAGCAAGGAGAAAAGTGCTCTGATCCAAGGAGGCATAGTCAAGGGTTCAAGAGGCATCAAGAAGACAATCTTTTGGGGTTTATCATCTTGCTCTCTCTACTTCGTTCTCAGAAGGGCTTAAAGGTTATTCTGTATCTTTCTTGCATATCATTATTCTGTTTGTGACATGTGTAACTAGTGTTGGGCACTAGGTTAGACATTGTATCTTGCTTAAGAATCTTATCTAGAGAAGTTTGTTGGGTTTTTCCTATGAGAGGGTTTTCCCAGGATAAAATTGTGTCTACTATGAATGTGTTTCTTTCAGTGATCCTTTATATGCATGTAGTTTATGTTTATGTGATAGATAAGTTATAAAAAGTTAAAAACATCTTACTGCTAAAAAAATCAACAATTAGTTCCTTGAATTTCTTTTATTTGCATCAAAACTAGTGTCATAAAAGATACTTGTATATGCTCCAAATCATCTTTTATTACTAGAGGAAGAGATGTAAAAGCTCATTAGTTCACTTTTGTGTCCCTAAGGAGAGATTAATCCCTACCTATACATGTGTCAATTCATTTGTAAGTTGAAATCCCCAAAAGAGATTCATCTTCTTACCGTGTCTTTTTTTCCCTTCTCCCTCATTCAAACCATCAGTCATTACAATAAATTTTGCAATAAATTTATGATAATTTGTTGTTCTTCTTTCTTGTATTTTGCTTCAAACCTAATGCCATAAAAGAAAATATATTTGTAACAGTAGTGCCCAAATGAGAAATGTGTTTCTCTGCACAAGTTGTAGACCATGACACATGTGCCTAAAAGAAAAATAAAAATGCCCCAAATATCATTCTAATGCACGCTGCTCCTCTCTAGACTAGGTTGTTGTCCACAAGAGATCAACATGGGATTCAATTGCCTTTGGAAATGCCAAACTCCCTCTTCAGAGATCATTTGCCTTTTAGAGGATGTTGTAAAAGGGAGATTAAATGGGGTCAAATTCCCCTTGTGGATGCCAAACTCCCCTCTTAGATCAGGCAACTACCCTTTTAGACAAGGTCAGTTTTAACAGTACACCGAACTGAGGCCAAATTTTGTGGATGTTAACTCCATTCTTGTACCTACTCAATGCCCTCTTGGACAAGGTTGGCGCAGTTCTTAAAAAACACAAGAAATCACACAATGAAAATCCCAAAATGAAGCCAAGTCTAAATGGACAGTCTGGCGTTGTATTTGTGTCCCTACTGTACCGTTGTTCAGAAGTCAATTGACTTGATAGATAATGCACCACTCTAATTCAGATAATTCGAAAATAAAACGACATGGCAACAAATGGAAGATGTTGAAATATTGTAACTTCGAAGAATATTCTATATGTATCTTTTGTGGTCCCCGAGGGTCCTATCGGGAGAACCACTTGTATTACTTTGTACCCCGATGCTTTTAATCGAAAGAACTAATAAGAGTCATGAGCTAGTCCCCTCTAATTGTAAAGGTGGGTCATTAGCACCCCAGTGTGGTTACTTGAGCCTACATGTGTAACTCGAGCCTACATGATTAACTCGAGCCTACATGTCGGATGAGTTAATTAAAGTGAACAGATGAATATAAATTGAGGTGTGGTGCTCCTCATTTGGACACACACGCACTCTCACTTGTGTAGCGCATTAGTGGAGAAGAGAAGAGTAGCAGGAGAAGGAGGATCAGGCTTTGATCTCCTTGTTGGTTTTATCTTTTACCTTTTTGGGGCATCTATAATGAGGAAGCTTTTGCTGGGTTTTTTCCCTTTAGGGTTTTCCCAGGATAAATCTGTGTTGTTCTTGTGATGCTGTTTCGTTCAGTGATCCTGTTTATATGCTTTTGTTATGAAAATGAAATGAAATACTGATGTTCTAGCTTAGCATATGAAAATTTAACATGGTATCAGAGCTAACCTAAACAGGACAGCTTTCACAAGGTGAAATAGCTCTCTCTCTCTCTCCCCGGAAGAAATTAGGGTTTTCGGGAAAAAATTTGAGTCTCGGAAAACTGATTGCATGGAAAGTTGCGCCCTCCTAGAGCGCATCTTTTGAGCCTAGAATCACAGTTTTTGGATGTGTGTCTCCGAAAAAGTCAAACCCTAGTTTGACAGCTATCCCAGAAAACTGCTGAACCAGAAAACTGCAGACGCTGAATCTTGCAAGTCTGATTTGAAAGGTGAAGAATTGAAATCTCCAGAATCCAAGCACACCAATCAACTCACCTCATTCAAGCGCATCTCCTAGTAAGGTCAGTTTCTCATTCCGCAAAATTTCAATTTTTTGTGATTTTCTGACAAGATGGCCCCAAGCACTAAGCTTGAGGATAAGCTAGAAGGCATAGAGCATTTCCGAGCATGGAAATACAGGATTGGTCTCATTCTCCAAGAGAATGATCTTGATAAGTATGTCAAAGAAGAAGTCTCAGAACCTAAAGAAGCTAAAGCCAAGGAGAAGCACAGAAAGGATATGATTAGAGCACAAAGGATTATTGCCAACTCCATCAAGGATCACTTGATTCCTCAAGTGTCATCCAAGAAGACTCCAAAAGAAATGTATGATGCCCTTTCCATAATGTTTGAGGGAAGAAACATCAACAGGAAGATGAATCTAAGAGCTCAACTGAAGAGTACCAAGATGAGTCATGGAGAATCCATCCAAGACTACTTCACAATGGTCACAATGGTTTCTCAGATCAAAGAGCAACTAGAAGCTGTTGGAGAAAAGCTTGATGAAGATGAATTGGTTATGACTGCTCTCAATGGTCTTACTAGACCCTGGGAATCCTTCATCCAGATGATGTGTGCCAGAAAAGAAAGCATGATGTTTGAAGTAGTATGGGAAGACTGCATTCAGGAAGAAACTAGAGTGGCAAACAAAGAATCCTTACTAAAAGAGGATGATCAAGCTCTAGCCACTCATACCAAGAAAAGAAGAAGGAATCAACCCATCTTCAAGAAGGGAAACCACAAAGAGCATCTACCTCCCAGAAGGTTCCAAAGATCAAGAGAAAGTCTAGCAAACAAGGACTACTCTAGTTTTCAGTGTTTCCATTGTGACAAGATAGGACACATTGCTAGGAATTGTTCTATGAAGAAGCAAGAATATAAGAGGAGGATCAACAACAACAAAAGATATCATGCTCATCTAGCTGAAGATGAGGATGAAGAAGAAGAAGAAGGAGAAGGACCTCCAAGAAAGCAAGCAAGAGAAGAAGATGCAAAAGAGTATGTGCTATTCTCTGCACTCTCTGGTTCTATAACACTTGGAGAAGACACTTGGCTGATTGATAGTGGTGCTTCAAAGCACATGACGGGACAAAAGAAGACTCTGTCCAAACTTGAAGAAAGGAGCTCTCCTCAGAAGGTATCCCTAGGAGATGACTATCAATATCCGATCAAAGCAGTTGGTGAAGCAAGCTACAAACTTGATTCAGGTAATCCCCTAAAGATGAAAGATGTATTATATGTACCTGGTTTAAAGAAGAACTTACTTTCTATCTCAGCATTAGATAAGAAAGGATTCAGAGTTGCTTTCATAGATGGCCAAGTACTCATGCGGCCCAAAGGAAAAAATATTGAAGATGCAATCATCATTGGTGAAGAAGAAGGAGGCCTGTATAAACTCAAAGGACACTCAGAAACAGCCTTTGTACATGAGTCCACTGACCCTAGTGAACTATGGCATAGAAGGCTTGCCCACATCAACTACAAGGGTCTACCTCATGTGAACAAAGTAGTGACGGGATTACCAGATATGAAGATCAAGCATGAAGGCATTTGCAAAGGATGTGTGAAGGGAAAGAACATCAAGAATCCATTTCCGAAAAGTGAAACTAAAACAAAAGGTACGTTGGAATTGATTCATTTAGATGTATGTGGTCCAATGTCTTCTACATCCTTAAGTGGCTTTGAATATGATATCACATTCATTGATGACTTTTCAAGAAAGACTTGGATATACTTCTTGAAAACAAAGAATGAAATGTTTGAGAAATTCAAGGAGTTCAAAGCCTTGATAGAGAATCTTTCAGACAAGAAGATAAAGATACTTCGATCAGACAATGGAGGAGAATATACCTCAAAAGAGTTTGAGGCTTTTTGCAAAGATGCCGAAATCAAGAGGGAACTAACTACTCCCTACAATCTGCAACAAAATGGGGTTGCGGAAAGAAAGAACGGAACCATCATGGAGCAGTGAAGACAATGATATATGATCAAGATCTTCCAATGCATCTATGGGTAGAAGCAGCAAGAACTGCTGTGTATGTGCAGAACAGAATATCTCACAGTGCTCTTGGGTTCAAGACTCCAGAAGAGATATTCACAGGAAAGAAGCCTGAGGTAAGTCACCTCAAGATATTTGGTTGTCCAGTATATATTCATATACCGAAAGAGAAAAGAACCAAGTTAGATCCTTCCGGAAAGAAGGGGATATTTGTTGGATATTGTGAAGTATCCAAAGCATTTAGAATTTACATTCCTGGATTCCATCGCATGGAAATCAGTCGAGATGTGACATTCGATGAAGAGGCAACCCTCAAGAGATCCAAGAAGTGCCAACATGAAGAAGTGTATGAAGAAGAGTCACCTCCCAAAAATGAGGAAACTACATATCTCCCTGAAGAACATGACATGGCAGAACCACAAGAACCCCCTATGATGGAGATATCAAGAAAGAGAAAGCCTGCTTGGACAAGAGAAATTATACGAGAGGCAGAAAGATATGGAGCTCCTGAAGGCTCCACAAGGGAAAGGAAGAAACCTAAGACCTTTTCCAACTATGTAGCCTTGATGTGTGATCTTGTAGATCAAGAACCTACAAACTATGAAGAAGCAGTACAGAAGAAAGAATGGAAAGAAGCAATGACTGAAGAATACCAGTCAATAATGAAGAATGATGTATGGGATATAGTTCCCAAACCAGAAGGAAAGAGTATAGTATCCTCCAAATGGATATACAAAATAAAGCATGCAGCTGATGGAAGTATTGAGAAGTATAAAGCAAGATTTGTGGCCAGAGGTTTCTCTCAAAAGGAGGGAATTGATTATGAAGAAACATTTGCCCCAGTAGCACAGTATACTTTAATTAGAGCTATCATGGCACTTGCATCCATAATGAAGTGGGACTTACACCAGATGGATGTGAAAACAGCCTTTCTAAATGGTGTGATCGAAGAAGAAGTATACATAGAACAGCCATAAGGATTTGAAGTTGAAGATAGACATACTCACGTATGCAAGTTGAAGAAGGCCTTGTATGGCCTGAAACAAGCTCCTCGAGCTTGGTATGAAAGGATAGACAGTTTCCTGTCAAGCATGAGTTTCACCAAGAGCAAAGCTAATCCTAACCTTTATCTTAAGGTTGTAAAAGATGAACCTGTCATCTTGCTGTTATATGTGAATGACTTATTCTTGACAGGGAATGAGAAACAGATTATGGAAAGCAAGAAGAAACTAGCAAAAGAATTTGAGATGAAAGACCTTGGATTGATGCATTATTTCCTAGGTCTGGAAGTATTGCAAAGTACAGAAGGAATCTTTCTCAACCAGGGAAAGTATGCGGTAGAGATATTGAAAAGATTCAATATGTTGGAATGCAAAGCCATGGCCACACCCATGGACTCCAACCTGAAGCTGTTAGCTAATGACTCATCAGAGTTAGTGGATGTGACTCGATACAGACAGATCATTGGGTCATTGATGTACTTAACAAATACCAGACTAGACATTTGTTTCGCTGTGAACACCTTGAGTCAATATCTTGTGCAACCAAGACGAGTTCACTTAGTAGCTGCAAAACATGTGATGAGGTATCTGAAAGGGACGATAGACTTTGGTCTATACTATGATGGCAGCCATGAGTATAAATTGTATGGCTATACAGATGCAGATCGGGCTGGAAGTGTCTCGGACCAAAAAAGCACTTCAGGTGGATGTTATAGTCTGGGATCTGCTATGATTTCATGGTTTAGCAAAAAGCAGTCTAGTGTTGCTCTAAGCACAGCCGAAGCAGAATATATAGCAACTTGCTCTGCTAGTTGTGAAGCCATATGGCTACGAAAGCTGATGTCAGGTTTATTCAACCTAGAGTTGGACACTACCGTGATTCTATGTGACAATCAAAGTTGTATAAAGATGACAGAGAACCCAGTATTCCACGATAGATCAAAGCACATAGAAATCAGGTATTTCTACATTCGAGATATGATGTAGAAGGGAGCCATAAAACTCCAATATGTGAGTACTGATGAACAAGTTGCTGATGTGCTGACGAAGCCTCTGTCTCGAGTAAAGTTCGAACACTTTCGAGACAAGCTTGGTGTGGTTCGGAAGGACCTTCCTCGAAAGGGGGAGTAGTGATGTTGCAGTGGGATTGTATCATCCCTGGGCACCTGCCCTAAAGTGATCCGGTGACCTTGGTCCTCGAGAATGAAAAGAGATTGCATCATCCCTGAACCTCGGTTCAAAATGTATCCGGAGGTCTCAGCCCCCATGAATGTGGTGGGATTGCATCATCCCTGAACTTCGGTTCAAAATGTATCCGGAGGTCTCGGCCCCCGTGAATGTGGTGGGATTGCTTCATCCCTGAACCTCGGTTCAAAATGTATCTGGAGGTCTCAGCCCTCGTGAAAGTGGCGGATTGCATCATCCCTGAACCTCGGTTCAAAATGTATCCGGAGGTCTCGGCCCCCGTGAATGTGGTGGGATTGCATCATCCCTGAACCTCGGTTCAAAATGTATCCGGAGGTCTCGGCCCCCGTGAAAGTGACGGATTGCATCATCCCTGAACCTCGGTTCAAAATGTATCTGGAGGTCTCAGCCCTCGTGAAAGTGGCGGATTGCATCATCCCTGAACCTCGGTTCAAAATGTATCCGGAGGTCTCGGCCCCCGTGAATGTGGTGGGATTGCATCATCCTTGAACCTCGGTTCAAAATGTATCCGGAGGTCTCGGCCCCCGTGAATGTGGTGGGATTGCATCATCCTTGAACCTTGGTTCAAAATGTATCCGGAGATTTCGGTCCCCGTGAATGTGGTAGGATTGCATCATCCCTGGACTTAGGTCCAAAAGTGATCCAAAGACTTTCGTCTTCGTGTTGTGGATTGCAGGTTGTTGTTGATGATGATGACGTACTGATCGAAAGATCAGAGTATGATGATGATGATGTTGCTGTTCGAAAGATCAGAGTATGATGAAGATGATGTTGCTCATCGAAAGGTCAAAGAGCTGAAGATGATGTTGCTGATCGAAAGGTCAAAGAACTGAAGATAATGTTGCTGATCGAAGGGTCAAAGGGCTGAAGATGTTGCTGCTGATCGAAAGGTCAAAGAACTGAAGATGATGTTGCTGATCGAAAGGTCAAAGTGCTGAAGATGATGCTGTTGATCGAAAGGTCAAAGATGTTGCTGATCGAAGCGGTCAAAAATTGTTGCTGATCGAAGTGGTCAAAGTGTTGATGTTGCTGAAGACTGAAGATTGAAGATGAAGACTACATGATGTTGAAAAGCTTCCAATGATTTATAGATGTGTTACCCTGATGATGTTGATGATGTCCTCTATCTCTCTCTCTCCTATTATTGTTGTTGTTGATGTTGTTGTAGAATACCCTTCTTGTTAAGGGGGAGTGTTGAAATATTGTAACTTCGAAGAATATTCTATGTGTATCTTTTGTGGTCCCCGAGGGTCCTATCGGGAGAACCACTTGTATTAGTTTGTACCTCGATGCTTCTAATCGAAAAAACTAATAAGAGTCATGAGGTAGTCCCCTCTAATTGTAAAGGTGGGTCATTAGCACCCCAGTGTGGTTACTTGAGCCTACATGTGTAACTCGAGCCTACATGATTAACTCGAGCCTACATGTTGGATGAGTTAATTAAAGTGAACGGATGAATATAAATAGAGGTGTGGTGCTCCTCATTTGGACACACACACACTCTCACTTGTGTAGCGCATTAGTGGAGAAGAGAAGAGTAGCAAGAGAAGGAGGAGGATCAGGCTTTGATCTCCTTGCTGGTTTTATCTTTTACCTTTTTGGGGCATCTATATTGAGGAAGCTTTTGCTGGGTTTTTTCCCTTTAGGGTTTTCCCAGGATAAATCTGTGTTGTTCTTGTGATGCTGTTTCTTTCAGTGATCCTGTTTATATGCTTTTGTTATGAAAATGAAATGAAATACTGATGTTCTAGCTTAGCATATGAAAATTTAACAGAAGATTACCACATGGAAGTTTGGAACCATACAAACTACAGTTTTGTGAAGAAATACTTGGGCTGGAACAAGTCAGCCCAGTGCTTATGGGGTAAAAAATGTTAACCAATAAAGACTATGCTGCTCTAATCACCCGGAGTTCAATGTGAAAAGAAAGAACTTAATAAGTGTAAGTAATGGGCTTTTAAGTGAGAATAAACATAAAGGGAAACATGGCCAGTTTACTAAATGCCTTTTAAACTGAACCAGACCTTCTACTGTATGTGATTATTGCTACCACATTTCCTAAAAGAGATGGACTGGAGAAGGCATGTTCAAACTTCAAAGAATAAACAGAATCATGTCTAGGACAGCCTTGATACCTCGGACCACTCTCTTCATCATCACCTGGCTCCTCATCAATCACTTCATACCTGCATGGAACTCCTTACAACTTAAATAGCTATAATCAACATGTACCAAATTACCAATATATCTTGAAATGATGGATAATTTGATGTTTGTCATAGATGAAGTGCATGGAACCTAAACAAGGTGACCTTTCATAAACCACAACTTACTTATTTGCTTCCCTGTCAAAACGGATAACTTTCACCACTATCCATTCATCTTTATCTGCATTTTCAGGAGTAACTCTAGCCGCAACCTGAAATGACATAAAATAAAGTTTAAACATCAATGTCTACTACAGACTAGCATCAGTTGCCTGGTTCAAAGGCAGTATTAAAAAGGTTATAGCATCTATAGCCATTGTTCAAGTTTGATAACTTGTAAGAGCTGATTGACATACAAGCATATTGAATAGTCAGCAGAGATAGATCAATTTCAAATAGATCAGCAGCAGAGATGTTGTGGCCATGAAGCTTGTAAGTCTTGTTTTTCAGTTTTATCATATTCCATGCATGCAATAATCACCTGATCCCCAATTAGGACATTTGCATGTTCAGATGGGGCTCTCAACATAGCAGATGGTGATGTCAATCTGGCAGGTTCAACATCAGCCTTTATCCGTTTCCTCTTTTGCTCACTAACTTCTGTCCAACACGAACAGTAAAGTAAATATTTGAACATAAACAAAAAAACAAAAAGATACTTTCTAGTACTAACCAGAAAAAGTTGATGTGATGTGCTTCCTCTATTTTCTTTTAAATATATGTCCACATATTGTCATTTTCAACAAGAAATGGATGGTCAAGAAACAGAACTATGCTGCAGAAAGGAAATGAACACTGTTTTGAAACATAAATTACAGTTCGGTGTACTGAAATCACTGAAGTTAAGCCAGTCGTTTTATAAATTTCCTTCTGAAATGACTATGAATAGGAGCACGCAGAAGAAAATTTATATCTAAAACCAACCAGTAATTCTCAAAACTGAAAACCAAAGGGATATTATTTATAAACAAAATTCTGAATAGCTTTATCACCAACAAAATTACACATAGGGCAGAAGGAAGGAAGAAACATAAAATTATATGCATATCCCCTGATTCCAAGCAATCAGTGGTATTTTTAAGTATCTGATTATCAAAAACAACATAGGAAATGCATAATGCATTATTAACCTGGTTCTAGCACTGCCACCTAAGAATTGAGAACCTGAAAAGAAAAAATTAAAAAAATTATGTAAATCAGCTAAAAATGCTACAGAGCAAGATAGGAGGTTAAACTTTATCAAAGACATACTAGAGAAATATCAAATGAATTATAAACACTATAAACTACAATTAATTTGGTTTCAGCTAATTTTTAGCAGTCAACTGTTACTTGAAAACAAGTCAGCCCATTCAGGAACTAGTTCAGACCCTCTACGCCATGTGGCAAATGGAAGAGGGACCTCATTGATTAAACCCTGGAAAGGTATAGGAGAAGGAAGAGTAAGAATCTCCTTCGGCATACAATATAGAGAGTCTTATTTTCCTTCATGTTACCCCTCATACAGTATGAGGGTTACACTCGTGTTTTTTATCACAAAGATCAATCCTGCAAGATGATTCAATGGATGGACTAGGGTACATGTGATCATTGGCTTAGAGTTGTTGCTCTCCTTTGATTGATTTGATGATGGGTTGCTGCTAGTAGCTATTAAATGAGATCTCTTCATGGTGTTTTCCCAAATAATATGAGCTTCTTTGAGTAGATAGCCCAAAACCAAGGCTTATGAGTCAAATGGAATTATCTAGTCGTTATAGCACTTCAACCCACCCGCAAAGTCCAATGATGATGGTTTACCCAATCTTTCAAAGCACTAACCTGGGAGGCTAGACTGTGCCATTGGCCACACCAACTGACCCCTTAGATATGTGAAGAGTAATCTTTCCGAATGCTATGTTCGATGCACTATAACAACTAGACAGCCAATAGGTTGGTTCCAGGATCCTTATGGAACCCCAACATACGCAAGGTACATGGGGTCCAAGTCTGTGCTCAATGTTGTCTAATGCGACACTTCTCAAATAGAGATACTAGACCAAAGTCAGAGGGGATTTCCAACATCTTGCACCTAAAGGGGACGCAAGGAGACGTGTTTCATACTAGTATGGTTCCCCTAAACCACAGATTTACTTGCATAACAATAGCTGCTGAAATTCTTTATAAACGTTGACACACATCTTCTACCCAAAATGCTCAATATATTACGCAAATCAATTATTTCTATTACCTCGGAGATTAGCACCCTTCATATTAGCCCACGATGGATGGTGCTAAGATTGGCAACTTTTCAAGAGATGCACCCACTGTCACCTCAATGCACTCTTCTCTCTCTTTCGGCATGCTCCTCGAGCCACAGGAGGCTTCCCAAATATGGTAGAAATAGACCTGTAAGATATACAACGAGGACAACTCTATCCCTACAAGACCTTACGACTATATTAATAGACCAGAGTCTTAATGGAGTCAACAAGATATGCAATAAACACTCAATGACTTGGAAGGTCTAGGAGCAATGAATCTTGATTACTGATTACGTAACAAGCTAAATCAAATTTCTGCAGTTAAAACCAGCATGATAAACTTGGAAGAAAACCCACAGCTAACCGTGAAAATGCCCCTGTTATCATGGATCTTGTAGTTGCCCCAATAGAGGAATCCTGTTCAGGATGGCAGAGGGGACAGGCAACCAAAGTCGTGACCTACGAAAATCCTAACCCCCAAAAGATGGATGGTTGTCACGCCAATTAAGACTTCCTTCGATTTATGCCACTACAGAAGCCCAAGTGACAATGAGGGAGACCCAGATCTATCATGAAAGAAAGACCTAAAGCAAATCACTAGATCAAACTCTTGACGGAGAGTACATAAGGTGAGTGTTTGAAACCCTAGATTCAAGGGATAAGCCACAAATTAAGGATACTTGAGTAGAGGTGGTTAATAACGTTGGTAATATTACTCAAGTAAAATAACCAAGTGACTTATGGAGATTTATACCAAATATAGGATTAGGGTGTTGGTTCAAATGATCAAACCCGGGACCATGGGGGGATTTAAGCAAATAATTGAGAAATTCCCAGTACAAGGTTGATATTGATAATTAAGGCTTCCCGCACACTAACTTGGACGAAGGATTTGACAACCGAAAGAGATCCAAGTGAAACCAGAACAAAACACAGAAACTGGCTGCCAGATCAAGAGGGCTTACAAGTTTTAGATTTTGAAATAAAAATGAGTTGAGATGATCTTGCAGTTTTGGATGGTCCAAATCCACCAAATTTTGCCAACAACTCCACTTACCTGGCAAGAAAAAACAAAAATCAACGACTAAATAATAGTAAAAGATGCCTAAAGACACTTTAAAAGTATCTTTGGACAATATTACAAAAATCTAAAACAAAGCTAAGTTAAACTATGTTTAAACCTCCACAAATTAACCAAAGGAAAACAAGCTAAGAAAAAAGTCCTTTAGAATCTTTGCTTGCCCTTTTGGGGCAGCAAATGAATGGCACTAGATTGTCGAATCTAACTTATATATATGAAAGAAAGACAATCTCATTTAAGCATTTAGATCCAACAAGAAATTGACAAGAAATAAAATAATTTTTATATTAGATCTAGTTTTTCTAATGATGGGGTCTTTGCAAAACGAACTATAATCTATTTTACAGCAAAAGCGTATCAAATCTACTTATGATTTCGATTTAAACAATAGATCTAGCCATACTCTTGAAAGTAACCAAGAAAATATTTTTGAAATAAAGGGAAGAAAAGAGGGATAGAAAGCAGTTGAGAGCCTAGGAACTTTGGGCCATGGAGTTTGTTGGTGGAAAGCAGAGGGACTATGCTCTTTAGAAGTGCTTGAAAGTTGGGGGAGTGAAATAAGATCAACCATCCCTTCAAGCTAGATACCTACATCCACTTACAAATTCTTGCACAAAGAAATGGTTAATAGCAAGGGTGTTAACAACAATGGAAACCTAGAACACATGCATTTAAGTAAAAATCGCATGTACTTCTAGGAGATCTAATGTAGCTAAGCAATAAGGAATAATCAAGCAAGAAATTCCTTACCCTACAAAGAGATAGCTCCCCTTGTAGGCCCACAGCTAACCAGACAAGTTCAGCAAATATAAGCAAATACTCATTACCTCATAAGCTATGCAATGTTCATCCACACACAATGATGCCCGCCACTAGAGACTTGCCTCCAAAGCCTTCTTTATTCCAAAAGATAATAAGAATTACAATACAGCTTTAAAAACCTTTCAGTCCTCTGAGAAATGAAGAGCCAAGCACTTGCTTATAGCAATTGGGAGCCCAAGGGGAGAGCATTACAAAAAGGGAGTTAAGCCTAAGTTCCATGAGAGAAATAAGGGAGTGATTGCTAGTTTAACTCAAGAGGAGGGCACCACCTTTCAAGAGATGCGCTCCTCCTCATTGTGATTATGACCCCTCCAATAGAATGATGCCCAATCATAGAATGTGCCCTCCTTTTGAGAGAATGTGCCCTCCCTAAATTGAGTTAACTCACCCCACTTGGATATGATCTCAATCAGCTTGATTCGGCCTCTAGTTAACTCGTATATGATCTTCAGTTAAGATGCCACCACTGCCAATTTGTCTCCAGCATGTTCCCTCAAATTTTGGGACGTCAATTTTTTACTTTATTATGTCATTTTTTGCCATTTATTTGGTCTTTTTTGCTTTTTTAGAGAGAAAATCAATTTTAGTGATAAATAATCACTAATTTTCTCTCAAAAGTGGTTTATAGGTTAAGTGGTTGCTCGAGGTTAGAAAACGATCACCCTCATGGAAAATTCCACCTTCTAACACCACTTTTATGACTTTCTCATTTTACGAGAAAAAAATTATTTGCAGAAAAAACCTACGGGGGACTTAGTGCATGTTCATATGAGACAAAAATAGTAACTAGCATGGTAATATACATTGACACCTAGACTTTAATAACCTCCTAAGGCCTAACAACAAAGACAACCACTCCAGCTTTGGAGGATTGAGTGAAAAAGTTGAAAATTATAAGTTGTTGAAAAGCAACATATAATTAACAAGGAAAAAACACTACAGAGTAATCGGATTGACGACTAAGTCCTAGGCAAACCAAGTCTTTTACAAAAGTCATCATACTACGACACTTATTACAATTTCCCCAAGGGGTATGAACATGCAAAAATTTTGAAAATGGCCAAAATTGGCCTGCATGGACTTCTGAACTTCCGATAGTAAACAATGAACTTGTTCATTCTTCGGTCACTCAACTAAGTCCAGCTAAGTGCAACTTAAGTGGTAACATCTGACTCAAGCTAGGGATGTGTGCTCAATCTAGTCTTTTGGCAACGAGAGGATACGATAACTCCAGAATCTGTGGTTCCTGTAAAAACATCTCAACTTTGCAAAGTCAACCCTTCAATAGCACAAGTTCTTATAAAAAGACAATGCACCATAAGTTGCTTTATTAGAAAGAAAAAGAAAACAAAACTTAACTAACAAAAACATTATTATTCCTAAATACATAAAAGAAATGCAGAAAGTAAATGCTCACTTAAAGAAACTTATTTTCCTACTCTGAGCATGATAAAATAAACATTCTAGGTGAATAAAAAATCCAATGTTGTCATCTTAACATTTTATCTGTATAAATATTCTTTCCATTGTGTTTAGTTACCAACCTGTTGCCACCTGATTCGCACCTCGAGTCCCGTGGCAGAAATCTTCAAACCACTAGGCGAGACCTTGGGGGCAAGTGAGAGTCAAGTGTTGTCACCTAATACTCGACTCCTCCATCTACGCTTACTCCTGACAAAGCCAAGGGGCTGGTCCCTATAAAAGTAAAACTAAGGATTTTATTCTAAAAGAATGTTGCACCTAAAATCTACACTAATGCTTCAATCCCTCAAAACACCTAGCCAAGAACTCTTTTGGACACTTTTTGCCCACTATTAGCCTAATTGGTGCACCTTTCCTTCCATGACAGAGCACCAGGAAGGGTTGGCACACCTTGCTCATTGACAATAGGTGCCAGTGGCGCCCTTTACTTCATTGCAAAGTGGGTCGACGCACATACCTTCACTGCAAGGAGCGCCAGCAAGCTTTAAAAGGAAAAAATAGAAGTTTCGAGAAGCTTCCAAGTGAAAGCTCTCGTGGAGGATGATCCTATTTGTTAGGAAGAGTTGGCTCTCGACCTCCTAGCCCATAGGGACCATTCCTTATCCTCTTCCCAAAAGATCTCAACTCATTTGGGCTTCCCTTGGCTTATAAAAGAGAGCTTTATGGATTATGTGAGGGGAGACCAAGAAGAGCATCCTTATGTTGTTGGATTGAATTCTTGTATTAAGGCAAAGTTGAGAGTGTTGTGAGCAAAGAGTTTGTATCAGTGGAGAATTGTGTGAGTGTGTCAAAGACCTTGTGGAGACAAAGCTATTGACATCAAGGCTTTGATTGTAGCTTTCTCTTTTCATTTGATTAATACAAAAGTGTTTCCCTCTCCCATATATGATTTGTGTGAATATCAATCACTTATTATTAGATTCATTGATCACTAATATAGATTTTTTATCTATCTTGTTACTCTCATCCCTTGTCTTGTTTCTTGTGTTTCTTTGCAGGTACAGTAGATCACATCAAGATCGATGGAACAAAGACAAGCTTTCAGATCTAAGGTAAAGAGTTGTTCGTCCAAGTAGATCAGTTATCTATGGAAAGGATATGTTGTTTTGACATTCTGTTCTAGACTTGTACCATACAGGCTAGAGGAACAAGCAATGTTCGCACTGGTTGAAGTATTCCTACAAACAAAATTGGCGACCATACTGGGGATTAGATCGAGTCAGATATGGGATAGATCTGATCAGATCTGGAGGAGATCCAGTTAGATCTGAGATTTTTGATAACACTCTTGCTTATAAACTTGTGATTCTTGTTTGCTTAACTCATTTGAGTTGTTAAGGTGAGTGATCCACCTTACCATCCTTTCAATTGCCTCTTGTGAAGTATGTTTTACTTCCCTATCATTCCAGCTTGATCCATTATTGGTTTCTTTTGCAGGTTACTAGCTTTTTCAACGTCTGAGGATTCACTAGCGCCCCTGGGTAGGCTTGACAAAGCATCGACCATACTCTGGGGCCTTTTGCATTCTGACAAGTAGCGTCGCTAGCACCTTTTTGTTGACTGCATAGTGCACCACTAGCGCCTTTACCCTATATACAAGGTGCGTCGACACCCTCCTGACACCCTGTCTCAGTCCTTCCAAGTGCGTTGAGGTAGGTACTCAGTGACCCTTTTTTTAATTAATTTTGAGGTGTTTTTAGCTTGATTTTTAAAGGGAAATGAGGTGCATTTTTTAATCATGTTTTCTGCAATCTCTTTGAATCATATTCCCTTTGCATTCAAAAAAAGTTTTATGTTTCTTGCACTGAATTTCGCATTTGTTTCTTTGCTTGAAACCTCTTGCTCTTTTCTGTGGATCATATTCATGGTAATTGGAAAAATTGCATTTCATTTTTTGTGTGCATGTGTTGGGTTTGTCTTGAGTTCTCTTTTATTGGGAATACTAGTTGTTTCCTTTGATCCCTGTAGTAGGGGGAAAATGATCTTTCATTTCCTTCATAGTTCGAAGAGAAAGTTTTGTTTTGATCTTCTTTATTAGATTGAAAAATACTTGAAAATCAAAAAACATTTTTGTTCTTGTTTTAATTTATTTCAGACTTTTCTTTTGTTAATCTTAGTGTTATATAAAAACAAGAAAATATTTCAAGTTGCATGATCTGTAAAGACTCTTTGCTTTAGGTTTTTTATTGGAAACATTAATTAGATCTTTTTCTTCTTAGAGATTTGTTTTTCACTTTTGTTGGAAACATAGGAAATGAAATTCTAGTTTTGAGTTTGGGTGTATGTTTATTCAATTTCTTCATTTGAGGAAAGAACCTATTACTCTCTCATAAGTATGGCATCCATTAAAAGAAAGAGTGAAAGATTTGCATCTCATCCTTACATGGTTTCTAAGTCAAGTCTTCATTCCATATGTCCACTTAACCGCTTCAGATAAAAATAAGCGTTAGTTAGGTTAAAATTCTTAGCAATAAGTGTGCGATAGGTTAGAGACGTGTTCCGAGGTCTTTAAGCGTAGGAGTTGTCGTTTATTGCCTACACTGCATTCCAGGGACTGTGCAGTTCTTCCACATATTCGTTGGTATATCAAACGACCTTTCACGTACCCTCGAGGTATATTGAAGGATACTTCACGTACTCAATGGTATATAGGAAGGCCCCTTTCGTACGGTTGTGCATTAGACAACACTACTACGGATTTGAGCTTCCACGTACCTTGTGTATATCGAAAGACAACATTAGGGATCCTGAAACCATCTAAGAAAATCCCTTTAGCCGTCCTATCATCACAATACACTGAAAACAACACTCGAGGAGATTACTACACACGTACCGTCCAGGTAGTCGGGTCTTCAAGCAAGGGTACGGTCCCAATCCTCCTTGTCGCGTTTTACTGTTGGACCCTGCAGTATATAGCGAGTTGTGATGGTTTAACATTCCTGTGAGGATCCTGACTTTTTATCCACTCCTTTGACATGTTTGCTTGTTGTTTTAGATTGAGTAGCGCTTGTTTCCTATACAGTTAAGTAGCATTAAAGAGAGAGATAGTTTTGTTACCTAGTTGTGGCTATGCCTTCTGGAACTACAACCCAAGAGACCCCTTCTCAAGGGGAACCTTTTGTTATTCCCTCATTTGGAGATGTTGGTCCTCCTCTCATGGCTACGTTAAGTCTTCCTGGATTGACTATAGGATTACCTGTATGGTTATTCTCCAGTCTAGTTATCCCAAGTGCATCGATTATTCCAAATCCCAACTCCTCGTTATAAGAGCGTCGACATCATGTTGATCCTTTACATTCTTCACCAGATGTGTCTTCTTCCTTTTCTCCTTTTTCGCCTGTTGAAAGTTGTGACACTAGTAATCAGGTGGATAAGAAAAAGAAGAAGAAAAGGAAGATTAAGAAGAAGAAAGACAAACAAGAAATCAAATTTCAACCAACTACTCACAGTGTTGAAAGTGTTGATTTGCCTGTGAAAACACCTCGTAAGCCTAAGTTTCCTTGTAGACTTTGCAAGGGTGACAATCTTCTTAAGGATTGTCATGGTATGTCCCGGGTTTTAGAAGTGTGGTCTAAGGCTTCCCAACAACCCATGTCATCAGCCTCTGGTCATCATATTGATGATACCCCATCAACCAGTGACTATGTGGTTAAGAGTCGAAAAGGAAAAGTCAGATATCCTTGCTTGCTATGTAAGGACATGTACCTTACTTACCTTTGTCCTCTCATGGATGAAGCTTCAAAGTTTTTGGAAGATATTATTGTTCCTCAAAAACGGCTTCCAACGGATTATCGTAAGTTGTCCCTTGACCTCCCATTGGTTGATAAAGTGGTCGATCTAGTTCCATCCTCGGTCGATCCCACTCTTCCTTTAGAGAGTGAAGTTAAAGTGGTCGAGTCGATGTCATCTCTACCCAATCCCACTCTTTCGTCAGAGTGTGTTAAGACTGAAGTAGCCACTTTGACACAGTCTTCGTCTTGTCCCTATCTTCCAATCAAGAATGAACTGAAACCAGCTGAAGTTTTCGTAGTTAGTTTTGATTGTCCTATGCAAGGGAAACAAAATTTTATTTCAACATAATCCTCTCCAAGTACTGAGGTTGTTTCCTTTGATTGGAGTAATCTAACCAAATCTTGTATTCATTCGAGTGTTCCTTTCCAAACATCTGTGCGAGTTACCGCTAAGAGCATACTTCGCACTATTGTTGATGAATGGGCTTCTGTTAGTATTCTGTCCTCAACTGCTTGGTAAGCTATAGGTTCTCCTCAGCTTGTTCCGGCCACTGATCAGGTACTGGCTTTTAATCGAAGACCTACTGCACCTTTAGGGATCCTTCCTCATTTGCCTATCACTTTAGGAGGGAAAACTGTCTGTATTGATGTTATGGTAGTCCAAGATCCTTTAGATTTTAATCTGCTCCTTGGGCGAGATTATGTTTATGCCATGAAAACTGTAGTGTCCACACTCTTTCGAGTGACACATTTTCCCCATGATGGAAAAATTGTGACCATTGTTCAGCTTCCTTTTGTTAAATCTAATCATCGTATAACTCCTAGCCATCAGAATTCCCTGAATGTCCCGCATGTTCTTGTGGTTCCTTCCCCTTCATTGGCAATGTCTCTTGACTCTGAACATCATGACGAAGTTCAATCATTTGTAAACCGATAGCTCTTTTCCATCATGAGGAAGCTTTGGGAGCATGTCTCCAATCTATGGACACCATGCTGCAGTTAAGGCGCTAGCTTCTTATATAAGGGGGCAACCCACCAACCTCTGGACATCATGTTGGATAAGAACTATCCCACAAGCATAGTTATTTTCTGTTTCAAGCTTTTTTTTAAATGAAACAGGTCACCAAGAGCATAGTTATTTTTTGTTTCAAACTTGTGTAAAAATGAAACAGGTCATCGCAAGCATTGTTCTTTTCTGTTTCAAGCTTATGTAAAAATGAAACAGGTCGTTGTGAGCAGAGTTCCCTTTTCATGTCAAGCTCGTTAAAAAATGAAATGAATTCTTCCATTGTGTCAAAAATCAATATTTGAACCTTCATTTCATCTACTTGTAGCACTTCCTCCTCTTTCTTCCTCTGTTTCTGGTGAACCTTTTCCTAGAAATAACCCGAAATTTAGTTAGAAAAGAGTAAGCAGACGAAATGAAGCTTAGGGGGCATGTATCCAACCTTTTTACATTATGTTGGAGTTAAGTTAATTGACAGTTATACTGGGGGCAAGTACCAACCACTGGACATCATGTTGGGAAAACACCCGTCAATGGGAGTCATTTTAAACATACTTTCTTTTTAGTTTCAAGCTCGCTAAACCATGAAACGACATTTTGAGTATAGTTCCTATTTTGTGTCAAGCTTGTTAAAAAATGAAGCAGATACCTTGAGCATTCTTCCAACTGATCTTCGAGCTCGTTAAGAACAGTAAGATGGTGTTGAGCTTACTTTTTTCAATTTTCGTGCTCTGATTAAAACATGAAAAGTGTTTTGAGCTTAGTTTATCGATTTTTCGTGCCCTGGATTCAAACATGAAAAAGTATCAAGTGTCTTTTATACCTTTGGCATGCTCGTTAAAAACTTAGTGAAGAGGTATCGAGTACATTTTATTGTTTTTCAGACTTGTTAAAACTAGATTATGAAAAAAGACAACTCTTATGGAGTTACCTTTAATCTCTTTTCAGACTCCTAAAATACGAAAAGATCGCCAAGCGAACTTGATGCTTTCACGCTTGTAAAAGTATTTGAATGATCGTCTAGTCGAGGATAGTTTACCCCTTTTTCGGATCGATTAGACTCGTTTACGAAAAAGGTACACTCTAGTTTATCGCAACTAGAAGAGTTCTCCTGGGCATTAGTTTATACTTTTTCGGGCCACGGGGACTAAATCTACAAAAAAGTTCACCCTAGAGTCTTCTTAGTCATTTTAGACTCTCTAAACATGAAACGACGACTGAGTTTACTTTCGGCGGACTCATAAAATCAAACGATGAAGGACCCTTTCTGGGAATGAACCCCTCCTTTCTCAGGTTCATAAAATGTATGAGAATGGACTCATTACCTGATGGGCTACAACGAGTGTTTGTTACCCTCTTTGAACTCATTAAAACGAAAAAGAGGTACTCATCCTTCGCGATGGGGAAATTAAGGGAATGGAAAACGCCTTTTCATTTATATTAATGGCAACCTAAGTCACCTAACACGGGGACACGGGACACGAAGGACACGGGGATTCGAGTGTCCGACACGGGCACAGTGACCCCCGGAATCAGGACACGTAGGATACGTTTTATATACACATATTTTTTTTTTTTAAATATATATTAAAATTTAAAAATATAGACATATAGATCCAAAAATATTTAGAAACTAGAACATTTACAAATATTCAATAGAAATT
>LPNX011108911.1:119990-181810 GCA_001517045.1 Pseudotsuga menziesii
AGGAGGAACCCATCTTATATAGATGAAGAGCTCAAAACCTCCCACAGTAAAATAATAATATTCAATGCAAAACCCTCGATCTATCCTAGGGAGGAGTAAAGAGACAATATCCTCTAAATAATCTCTAGTGGACAAGTCAAACAAATAATAAATAATGACAAGGGCCAAGTAGGATGCCACATGTCTTCATCTCCAAGAGGACATCTCCTTTGTTTAATTTGTTGACCAAGTAAAACAACAAAAGGAGATGTTGGAACCCTTATCCAAGCATGCCTCCTTTGAGTAATCCGTCAAATAGCATGCAAGATAGCCTCAATTGTTTCATCTCATAAGATACATTTATTTTGATCATTGGAAGTGATTTTCTATCATTCTATCAGGAACATATTTCAGTATTTTCAGCTTATTATCATCGATATGTGATCAGGATCCACCATTTGACATCTTATGCATCTTACATATTAGTTGTATTTTCATATTTATGAAGAAATGTGTTTGTTTGATATTGTTGTTGCTTAAGATGTTAAAGAAATTGAAAAAAATGGTTAGTTTTGTATTTTTTTTGAGGTTTTACGACATTCGATGTTGCCTATAAGTTACATTCTGGACCCTCGACGATATATTCGCCAACATAATATATGTAACTTTGATCAGGAGTGCTCTATTTTCCAGGGCTGAGAAATAGCAGACTCTCTATTCCAGCCTTGGAGGGTGCAAGGTATGCAGTGGTGTTCAAGAGTGAACATATATTTATCTTGTTGTTGCTTAATTCACACCTCGAGTCACGTGGCAGAAATCTTCAAGCCACTAGGTACGACCTTCGTCTAGGCTTTCTCCTTCGTCTAGGCTTTCTCCTAGTGAAGCCAACGGGGGTAGTCCCTATGAAAATAATCTAAGGTTGGTATTCTATGAAAGCAAAAACAACAATTCTAGGAGTTAAGATGAAATGAATTAAAATATTATCCACCAATCACTGCAAATAACTTACTTTAACAACTTAAAAAATATACAAACTATTCAAGACACTTGCAAAAATGATTTATGCATACAAATAAAGTAGACCAGTGCCAATAAAAAGAGTGCTCCTGTATGAGGGTTGCTAGTGTGATCTCGGAGAAAGTATTGCAGTGTCTTGGTTGGTAAATTTCAGATTTATTAAATGAGTGGATTAGGGGAGTGGGTCAATTTTTGGGTTTGGCCCAATTAGGCAAGCTCTCTTGAAATGAGCGCTAAAACAACTTTACCAAGTGTCCAACAGGGTGAGGCATAACCCGCTTGGAGTAGCCCTCTGACTCTGTGGTAGTCACCCTTTGCAATCTCCTGATTTCTCAAGAACAGACTTATATGGATTTTCCTAGTATTCTAGTCACTCATATCCCTCTATGGTAGAACCAGCTGATCAGACAAGTTGTAGTGGTGCAGAACATATGAGAAAGTAGCCTTTATCAAATATATTAAAGCTAAAGAATGATGTTTATTAACTGACTAGTCACGGTTGAGAGTCTCTTTCCCCCTTTCGGGATACTCAAAAGAGCACAACCTGGTTAATTTTAAAAAGCTAAAGAAACAACAAAATGAAAAATGCTTTCTAATTAATCCTACCACGAATATCTTTCCCCCTTGCAGGATACTCAAGAAAGCGTGGGGTAAGTATTTATTTTCTTTAAAGAAATAGAGCAAAACATTTAACAAACAACTAAACAAAAAAAATGAAAAAACTAAACTAACTAAAAAAATCAAAATCATGAAAAAAGACACCGACATGAACCCCCCCAGGACGGATGAGTGGACTCTTATGAGCCTACTTGGAACTTTATTGAACTCCTTACAATTTTTTGAAAAATGCGCTTTGTTCCTTATAAATCAGATCCAAAGGCTTACAAAATACTAAAAATTTTGATTTTTGTGAAGAGGGGAGCTCCATTGGGCTTCTAATGGCTTGATTTCTTGAAATTTCACTAGAGTTTCCTTCTCTTTTTTGTTAAACCTGCAAAAATCAGCAAGCTATCAAATGCAAAAGATGCTCAAAAACACTTTAAGAGTGTCTTTGAACAACCTCCAAAACTCCTAAAAATTTCTAAGTTTAAACTATAAATAAAAATGTAAAATTTTAACTAAGTCAGACAAGTTAGAGAGGTTGTCCTCTTAGGATTTTTGCTTGCCTCTTTAAGAGAATGGCAAGCAAACAAGAAAGCACTAAATGCTGGATAAACGATTTAACACTCAAAACATTCTCTTGATCAAGTACTTATAATTTAAACTTTTAACTTGCAAAAAGAATGCTAGATCTAGATCTTCGATTTGAAATTTAAAGAACACTAAAAATCTAGACTTTAGGAACTTAGATCTACTCTTTATACGGCTTTAAAATATAGATCTAAGAACAAAAAGGAACTGGAACGAAAATAAAATTTTAAAAGACTTGTGGATCAAAAGTTGAGGAACCACGGTTGAGCAAGAAAGTAAAATGAGAGAAAACGCCTTCTCAGTGAGATCTGCGGGATAATGTTTCTCTTATTTTGAAAGTTACTGAAGGAAAGGTAGAGCCCATTCGCTCATCAATACTCCACCTTATATTTCCTGCAAAGAACTTTCAACACTTGCAAAGGGGATTAAAAAATACCTTTGCAATTCAATAAGAGACAACCTAGCAAACATAGATTCAAACTAGATATCATATATTATCAAGTAGAGTCTTACAACCTACAATAAGAAAGAAACCTATCAAGAATTACTTCTTATTCTTACCGAAATATAAATTCCCTATGAAGACAAGATGATCCCAAACATGTGCAAGCATAAAAAAGACAATGCAGATTACCTCAATATGTGAGAGCAAACTCCATCCAAACATCCATAGACCCTGTTGCCCGCCGATGTGCACACCATCAACAGAAATCTTTCGAAAGTTGTTTCCCGAGTGGGAAAGGTGTGGCCTTGGGGGCAAGCAAAGAGTTAGGTGCTATCACCTGGTCCCGACTCCTCCGTTTAGGCAAACTCCTAACGAAGCCAAGGAGGGTAGACCCTACAAAGAGTTTCTAAGGCTCTCTTGTGTTTTAAAATGTTTTTTTTGGTGTATGATGAGGATGGGTTTTTTTTAGGAGTTTTTAAAAGAGATTTACAATAAATGACCCAAGTAAGTACTTGCAAGATAATTAAAGATGCACAACCACTTAACAATGACAATTTCAAAGTAAAGCATCCATAGTATGATACGAAAATAGATAAACAAGTGCTCCAGATAGATAATAAGCAAATGAATAATTGATAAGACCAGTGCCAAATGGAGTGTTTGGGATGCTTGAAACAAGTCTGAGGTGTGCTTGAGAACGGTTTGCAAGTGTTCTTGGTAAATTTTATTGTAAATTTTTACGAGTGAAGTTGATTATTAAAAAGGAAGGGGATCTCCAAGATATACCTTTTGGTACTGGAGATATGTCCGAATAATATTCTAAGTGGTTCTGTACAAGAACATGTGGGCTGACTGGAGTCTCTAAAGCGGTGTTCAACACTACACCAACAAGGATGTAGCCTAACTGTGCTTTCAAGGTCTCGATACAGTGGTTCCTGCGTCCCTAGGCAGAATTTGCCCACTTTCGATTAGTAGCGATCAACGTCGAATTTTCGTTGGTTTTCCTGGGGGAGTGTTTTATTTATGGTTGAAGTGGATTAAAATGTGAAGATTGAAGAATCTACAACTGCTTCTGGGTATCCCACAAGTGGGTAGAGCATACACAGTGTAGTAAATGTAAATTCCAATTTTAAAAGTTGTGAACAAGAACCATCGAAAAACTCTCCGACAGAGAGCACTCTTGATCTGCCTTATGGCGAGATTCAAGAGATTTATGGAAAAAAAAATCTAAAGTAAATGAACTAAAAAAATAAACAACCAACTCTCCGACAGAGAGCACTCATGATCCACCTTTCAATGAGATTCAAGAGATTTTATGTTCTTTTTAGCAATTTATATGAAAAACAGGAAATCTAATCTTAAGGAAAAAAAGGCAAAACCTCTCCGATAAAGAGTGCTCTTGATCCACTTTTCAGTGAGATTCAAGAGACTTTATGTTCTTTTTAGCAATTTATATGAGATAAAAAAAACCTTTTCAAAAGAAGAAGCTAACCTTTCCTATTCTACTCTAACAGTTTATTGTGCAAGTATAAAGCAAATACATGCTTCCCCCAAATGGGGGAAGAGGGGTGTGGGAGCTATAATCTCACTTGCTCTTTATTAATTATTACAATGCTTATAAAAGAAAGAAAAGAAAAGTGCCTTTCGACCCTTGAAGAATGGGTCAAAAAGGCTTAAAAAATTGTTTAGGGAAGAAAGGGAATGAAGGAGGGGGATGGTAGATGGATCGTGGGTGCTTTGGATGGCCCAAAGCTTGAGTTTTCAGCAACAGCTCCCTCTCTTTTTCCTTCGACCTGCTAAAAACCAGCAAGCAAATAAGATTAGAAGATGGTGGTATGCACAAAAAAACAAATAAAAATTTTAAGTTTTGGTACTTAGAAAAATTTTGGAAAAAATTTATAAGTGTAGATACCAAAAAGCAAGCCTAGATCTAATTAAATGATGAAGCTTTGAATGTATTTCTAGATCTATCTATTCTAACATGCTAAAACAAGTAGATTTGAATGAACAAAGCTTTAAAGAACTAGATCTACTTAATTAGCACAATCAAAACAAAGTAACCGAAAAGAAAGGAGAATTTGGGTTTGAAGAGATGGACGGAACACTTCAAGCCCTTACTTGATTCTTTGTTAATGGCTTTGGAGTCCCTACAGCAAAGATTAGCTTCTAAAGAGGATGTCGAAGAAGGAGAAGAAACAACTTAGTTCAACACTTCCTTTGGATTTTGTGACCTGCAAAACTATAAAACAACTATGGCAAAGATTGGATTAGATCTAGTATGTATGAAGAAGAAAAACTCAGAGAACCTCAATACTACTGAATATAGTCGGTTACTCCTATATCTTTCAAATCCAAATCATAAGCAAGCAGCTTAACAACCATAAATGCTTACTCTACGTATCATGAATGATCCTCTAAGCTAGACATATCAACACAAATTGAGCAAGAGCAATTTTAAACAATACAATATCACCTCATTAGAATAGCATTCCTCAAATGACACAAGGTATACCTCCAAAGTCTTCAACTTTATTATTCAAAATAACAGCAGCATTACAATAGGCCGAGGTTCCTTACATTCGTCCCAAATGGGGAAGAAAGCCTCGCTTTTATAACAAAACCCAACCCCAGGGGGGGCACCAACCAACTGAAGATCAACCCGGAGTTATCTGAGTTAAACTGAGTTGAAGAGAAGTCACGCTGAGTTGAACTAAGGTGGGGACTGAAGAGGTGATTGACACCTTTCACCCACCAATCATCTAACTCACCGTTAGCTTCCAACACACCTCACCAACTTCAAATTGGCAAGTTCCTCCTCCACACGGGTGAGTACAGCACAATGTACGGCATGATAGAGTGACGTTAATGATCAATTTAAAGAAATGATTCAAGACCATAGCTTGAAATAATAAAAGGTTATCAAATAAATGGAGAGGGGTCCACCCTCACCCCATTCGCACCCACTCACAGTGAAGCATGAGTCACATAATGGTTCACGTCACCCTTCACTTTGAAATAACTCCTAACCATCATGATATGCCATACACTAATACCATGGTTTAATTCAATATCCTTTACATGGAGAGGGGTCCACCCCAATCCCACTCACCACCAAACATTAGCGTGAGTCTCCATCATGTTGACGTCACCCACTCTCATATCTTTCACCACTTCAAAAATTAATCCCAAAGTTTTAAGTTATAACTGTAAAAAGGGCGCATGACTTATGGTGACATCATGCCATGTCATTTCCTCTTTTAAAATAATGATTTTTTACTTTTTTGTAGTTTTTACTTTAGTGCATTTTCTCCAAATTTAGCATTTAAATGCCACTTTGATGCTCTGTTAGCCAAATAACGCCTTCCGGGTATTTTAGCTACCCGAAACATAGTGAAAGTGGCCATTGGGGTAAAGATGCTGCTCTGAGCTTGAAAACGAGCCCAACCACGCCAAAAAAGGACTCTAGATCACAGTTTTTTTACATTTTGAATTTTCCCATTTAAACCATTAAAAAATGGCTTAAAAAAAGGAAGAAAAAAATATATATATATTTTTTCTCGGAATCAAACGAAACTCTAGGGGGGCCTAGTACATGTCCATATGACTCAATTCGAATGCCTAGCATGTTGGAAAACACTAACACGGAAACTCTAATAACCTCTTAAGGCCGAAACACCAAGACGACTACCCCAGCTTTGGAGGTGTGAGTGAAAAACTCAGAAATTGTTAGTTGTTTGTTCAACAACCAAAAATAACCAAGGGAAAAAAAATCTGGGCTAGTCGGCTTGATGCTTAAGTCTGGGAAGCCGAGCCTTTTATAAAATATTAAATGCTAGGACATTTTTTACAATTTCCCCAAGGGGGTATGAACATGCATTTTATTAAAAAGAACAAACCACAACTGGTCCTTAAGTAACCACAGAACTTCTGAGCACTGACAATGAACAATTGACTTGTTCAATACTCTGGCGACTCACTGGAAATCCCCTAAGTGCAACTTAGGTGATCCCACACAGAAACTGCCTCCAAAGCCTCTTATTAACAATACTCAAAAAAAATATTACAATGAGTGCAAACAGAGGTTCCACCTTCTGATGCCAAACAAAGGCAAAATGTCTTCATTATATAGAATTAGAGAGACCCAGGAGGACGCCTTCCAACTGATAGAGAAGTCGAATCTTATGAGTGATTTGTGGGATGCACTGGAGTTATAATTTAGTTGAGGTGGAGAAGAACAAAGAGTGGTAGGCGCCACCTCTTGAGAGATGAACTACCTCACCCAACTTCAAATCATATCCAATACAATGCCACATTGCCAACGTGCAAGCATGACGAAAGGGGGCACATCATTGGAACATAGGAAGTCACCACCACTTACAAACCATTCCAATCAAGACACTACATTGAAGGAACAACTCACCTTAACTTTAATTACCTTCCAACATGTCCCTCCACCCAACCATTGGTTACGTGCCACTTCAACCAAATCGTACACCATATGAAAAGAACACAATTTTTTGTTTGAGATGTACTCGCTACCTTCTAAATACATATCTAAAGTGACGCTTTTGATTTTGGATGAAGTCGCCCATCATGGGGGACAAACTTGTCGCCTTTTCCCCACATGTTTAAACTTGTCCCCTTGAATTTTTCAACTTTGTCCAATTGCCAATTTGTCGCTTCGTTAGCATTAAATTGACATTTTGATGCCCCTTTAGCGAAATCATGCTCTAAGTGACAATTTAATCACCCGAAACATATGAAAAGTGGGTCTCGGGGTAAAGAGGACGCTCTAAGTGTGAAAACGAACATCCCCACGCCAAATTCCGCCTCCCGATCAAGCTTTTATGCCTTTTACAATTTTTTAATTAAACCATTAAAAAATGGCCTAATTTTGCGGGAAATCTTATTTTCTCGGAAATAAAAAATAAATAAAATAAAAAAACTAGGGGGACCTAGCACATGTTCATATGACTCAATTACAATGTCTAGCACGTTCATATTGTGAACTTTAATAACCTCTCAGGGTTTGACCACCAAGACGACCATTCCAGCTTTGGAGAAGATGAAAACTCGAAAATTATACATCGCTTGTTCAACATTGCATAATTAAGTTATTAACAAAGGAAAAAACACCTTGGAATAATCGGCTTGCTAACCAAGTCCTAGGAAGCCAAGTTCTTTACAAAAAACCCATGCTAGCACAGTTTTACAATCTCACCGTAGGCTATGAACATGTGGTAAAAAAGTGAAAAAAGGGCTTTGGAAGGCTTGAATGGATTTCTAAATTTTGAATTTGAACAAGTATTTGTTCATCTTTGGCGGCTCACTTGAAAGTCCAACTGAGTGCAACTCAGGTGGTAACATATCTATCAAGTGGGAGTGAATCCATTTGATCCTGTGTTGATTGGTCATTGGAGAGATGGTGGGTATGTGGTGCGTGGTCAGCCTACATCAGGAGGATCTGGGTGGATAACAAGATCAGAGTCTGCGACAGACAGAGAGCGAGAAGCTCCAAGGATCAATGTGGCGTCGAGTAGTCAGTCCTTAGTTTAGAGGGGAGAGCGAGATGCTTGAGAGATTGAAGTGGTACTGAGTATTCAATCTTCGATTCAGGGGAGTACGCGAGAGGCTACTTCTTCCAGTACCGACAGGAGGGTCAGCTGGTATGACATGTCACTAATGGATGAGCGAGATGAGACTTCTCGACATGTGGCACCAACGTAGAGTACAGGATCTGTAGAGGGTGGCTTCCAGAGACAGAGGGAACTTCTACAATACATAGTGTGAGACTGGAGTGTGATTCTGGTGGAGAACAAGCCAGAACAACTTCTCGCGGGAAGCGAAAGTGGTGATTGTTGCAGCTCAAGATGTCCTTCATGCGATGATGCCTAACATGAAGGGACATTAAATTTGACCTTTCTAGAGAGAAGTTTAGAGAGGGTGGGCATTCTTACATTGTGTGAGAAGCACATGAGCAAACTTCCAGCTGAGGTGAAGTAGCAGTTCGTCTTCTTCAAGGATAAGTTGGAGGTGATGGTGAACACCTTCCTCGGTAAGAGGGAGTGTTGAATTTTGTACCAAGGAAGTGTTCCCCTAGTGACTTTGTGCCTAAGTCACTAAAAGGGAACAAATGGCATGACCCTTGTATTACTTACTTAAGATAAGTAATTAATTCACTTTAGAGTTATAAAGTGACTTTTAAATTAAATTTAAGTTGTGGTTGAGAAAGAAAATGTTTAATGGAGAGAAAAGTGACTTTTCCCATCCATTGATGAGAAATCACTAGATTAAAAGTAGGCCCTTGATCTAGTGACTCTTCAACTACCTTGGAAGTTGAAATGAAAAGACAAGGGAAAAGATTAAAAAGGCACTTCATTCCTCATTTGCACTCACCCAAGAGAATTGGAGAGGAGTCGACTTCTTGAGAGGAGAGTACAAGAGATTGGAGAGCACGCATCCCTAGAGGTAGTTCATACAGCAGTTTCAGCAGCACAGGTTTCGAGGATACTGGCACAGAGTTCAAGGAGAACTGTAGCACAATTCCCTAAGTGGCTGGCACAAAAATTGAGGAACTGTACAGCATTATTTGCACTTTCCAGACTCCATACATCGCTTTCCTGTAGCAGAAGGGCATGTTTTTCATAGCTGAGATGGCATGAAATTCGAGGTAATTAATGTTGCATTTAATGGGCACAAAAACCGAGAAGTCTGAAGACTGTACTGTGCACTAATTTGGAGGTTGAAATTATTACTGTGTGAAACAGTCCCTGTATAGAAATTGAGCACGAAATCCAAGGCAGTGGTGTGCACAGCGTTCGAGACAGTTCTGTCCCTGTTTTTCAAGTATGAAAATTGTCTTCAGGGGTTGAGATAAGTTGCATTTCATATTGTTGATTTTGTTACTACTGTACAATTCATTTAAATAAAAATCATCTCTCTCTCACAGGTTTTCCCTTCGGGGTTTTTTCTTGGGCAAGTTAGCCAAAAATCCAAGTCTGAAATTTTTCCTGTGTGTGACTTTGAATTATTTCTGCTCAGTCTTTTGGTAGAATTCTCATGTGTTTTCAGTTTTGTACTGTTTATGAGTAAATTTCATTTGCAGCATAATGTTGAATGGGTGGGCATTAAACATGTGCAGTTAAACTTGAAAACCGGGATGGGGATTGGACAGTAAAAATCTACAATTTATGGTTTTAAGTGTCAAATTGATCTTCAAGGTCATTTAAGATGGTATTGTGATTTGGGGTTTGAATGAATTGTGAATGATATTTTAAAATTTTTACTTGCCAATTTTAATCTTGATGCTTTGCAGCTTTCTATGTTTAATACTTATGTCACTTAGCATAATAATATAATTATTAATAGTATTATAATTAAATCTGTCAATGATAAATCGATACTTACATTTAAGGATTAGTATTAGTTTTTTTAATTATATTTTTTTATATTTTTTTAAATATATTATTGTCATCCCAACATGTCGTTTCCTGCAAATTTGGGGAAAACCTCAATACGGATCCGACACTCGTACCGACGTTTCCAACATACCTGCATTCTTGAAACTGGTGCAACATAGCTAAAAAATAGATTGTCCTTGGAAACCGATGGAATTCAAAACATAAGCAAATCTTCCAACTAGGTCCTCAAATATGAAATCGGATCCTCAATCAGACTAGTCTCCAACAACGGATAAAAATAGCAATTTCTCAAATTTGCCTAAAAATTGAACCCCTTGCATATCTCCCCAAAGGGTTTCCAAAAATGTGATCAAATCATGTAAAATATAACACTGCAAGTCACCCTAATCACACCCTGTTGGGGTCTTCAATCTCCCATACTTACTCTGAATATTGCACTGGATATGTAACTATGGGGCACCTGCTGCTGCTGTATGACCTGTCCATATGTACCGACAACGTATGCTCTGCCTACACTTGTAGAGAAAGAACCTAGCAGAACTTTGTCCAACCATCTCTCCTGTGATAATAAAGACATGCAAGTTTGCAACCAAGTGCTAAGTCTGAAAAAGTACTTTGCAAAATGTCGATGCTGTGTCAATAGATGGACCAACCAATCCACTCAATCATGTACTCACAAACCATCAATGTTAAATGGTGAACTCCATTACACTAACCTCACCCAGAATGATATCCATGAATATGTACTTTAGATTAACACTCAAATTTATAAGATCAAACATGGTGTTAACACTTTCTCTGTAAATCAATAAGAGTTGGCTTATAAATCATTTAGTTTCTTCACATAAATGTTGCTACTTTTCCTCAAACCATCTAATAAAATAAAATCACTACTAAGAACCAGAAGGTTATGTACCAATGTTTTTAAATGTATGCAAGAATCAAAGGATTTGACACCTAGAAAAAAGTAAAAACAAATATAATAGTTAGGAAGTTTTGATTGCCACAAAAGAATAACATGAACTAAATAACGCTAAAAACAACCAATAACAAAGGATTTAAAAATATAAACCATCAGACTATACACATACCAAACTGGTGGTATATGTAAATGAACAACCAATATAACTACCACAGAAATAATCAGCTTTCCATCTTACATACATTAACAGATCCATTCAGAGTAAAGCATGAATTTTACCAGACTAAAAGTGAATAATCAAGGAAAGTTGCACCCTTACTGTTCTTCCTTTTCTGCAAGCTCCTTTGCCTTTAAATAATGTAACCGAAGTTTCTGCCATGCATTATCATTAATTTTCTCAATGCTCTCTGGAGCTGCATTAAACAAACAAAACCACCTCTGGCAAAAATCAATATTTGGAGTTTAGACAATGAATATCTTACTACCGAGCCACTGTTAAATGTGTCGACCCTTGCAAATGTTTTATAGACCTTTGGACAAAGGATGTTTTCACATGATTTTTCCCAACAATAAAATCATAAATAATGAGTGCACAAACAAATATGAAGTAAACTTATAGGACACAACTTAATCACAGGTAATGAGTCCATGATGTAGAAATTGTTTGGTCTCGTTGAATTCTAAGTTCTTACTTCCAAAAGACTCGTAATACAAAAAAAATCCTCAAAGAGTCTGCAAAGATTCAGAACTTCGTACAAATCACATTCACTCATCTCAAGTACACAAGGAAATTTTAGAATGAGTACAGATGTGGAAAGCAGTTGCCACAATCTAATAACAGACTTAGCACCAACTACACTGCTAAAACAAATTGAATTCAATCAGTCATTATAAAAGATGTAGATTCATCTGGAGCTATAAAAGAATACTCCCGTTCTTTACTTGTATTTGTTGCTTCCTATCTGGAAAATATTTCTGCAGTTGTAGCGTTTATTAACCAGCAAAGAAGGGCTGAAAGAGTGGCATGTCCTTCATATTGAAGCCTACTAATATCAGATCTGGATTATGTAATGTAACGGGGCCGTTATTCAATGGAAGATTGTCTTTTGATGTCATATATTCAGCTTTGATATTACATCTTGATGCAAGTGCTCAACGGAAGATCTATAGTATCTTTTTAAGCTTTGTATGTTGGCTGGAGGAGCAATTTGCAGATCTGTTATAATTGGAAGAGCATACACAGCATAGCACAGATGTTTATTCTGATTTTATTAATTATGAGAACGAACCATTGTAACTACTCTCTGACACAGAGCACTCTTGATCCGCCTTATGGCGAGATTCAAGAGATTTATGAAAAGAAAAGGCTGCTAAAATAAAGAAATAAACAAAACAAATGAACTCTCCGACAGAGAGCACTCTTGATCAACCTTTCGGTGAGATTCAAGAGAATTTATGTTCTTTTCTTTTTTAACAATTTATATAAAATAAATAGTAAAACTAAGCTAAGACAAAATTAAAGCCTCTCCGACAGAGAGTGCTCTTGATCCACTTTTCAGTGAATTCAAGAGAGTTTGGATTCCTTCTTTTTTCTTTTAGTAATTGGATAAAGGTAAAGAATGCTGAAATAAAACTATACTAACAAAGTTTTTTTTTTATGAAAGCAAAAAAAAAACTAATCTACTGTAAACAATTACTATGCATGTAAAAAACAAAAAACAGAAAGCAAGGGATGATACAGGCTTCCCCCAAATGGGGGAAGTGGGGTGTGGGAGCCTTTATCCCACCCGCTCTTTATTAACTTGTTACAATGCTTAAAAAGAAAGAGTGCCTTTCGATCCTTGAAGAAAGGGTCAAAAAAGGCCTAAAAAATGCTCGGGAAAGAAGAGGAATGAAGGAGGGGGATGGTAGATGGATCGTGGGTGCTCTGGATGGCCCCAAGCTTGATTTTTCGACAGCACCTCCTTCTCTTTTTTGTTCAACCTGCTAAAAACCAGCAAGTTAAAAGTTTACAAATTAGTGGATTAGTGCAAAATACAATGAGAAAAATACACTACTAAGTACTAGCAAAGATTGGAAAAATTTGGGACTTGAAGTACTAAGTAATCGCTGCTAGATCTAGGCTTAAAACTATGATTTAGATGCGCTTTAGATCTAGTAAAATAACAAGCTAATTTTTATGATAAAAAAAATTTAAGTGAAATAACTTGCTTCAACATGTAACCAAATAAAAGTTTTCAGGTTTGAGAGAGGAAGAAGAGAAAAGCTTTGCTCAAGCTTGAATCCTTCTGAGACTTGAAGGTACCTAATGGACACAAGAATTTGTAGACTCTTCAAGATTTGAAGAAGAGGGCGATGCAACTTAACTCTTCCCCTTACTCCAACGTTGCAACCTGAAAAAACTTATTCACACTTGCACAAAAAGGGATCAAATCCAGTACATTCAACCAATGGAAACCAAAAGGGAATGAATACAACTTGATAAACAATGCTACTCTCAGATCTCAAGAAGCCAAAATGTAAGTAAATAACTTGAAGCATCAAATATTTACCCTATGTGTTTCATAAAACCCTCTAAGCTAGATTGATTACCAATTCGATACCAAGCATAAACAAATTAAAACAAGATTACCTCAATAAGCATACACCATTCACCATGTGACATTAACACCAATGGACCTCCAAAGTCTCAATATTATTCAAATCAGTGTTTTTAAACTCGGTCGAGCCGGCTCGGACTCGGCCCGAGTCACCCGAGTTGAACCCTAACCGAGTCAAACCGGCCTTTAAATCGGATCGGGTGGCCGGTTTGGTACCGAACCGGCCAAGTTGATATCAACTCAGCCCAGTTTGGTACCGAACCAGTCAGCTCAACCGAGTTAAAGGTCGCCTTGCCGATTTTTTCTCGGATTTCAATTTTTTTTTAAAATTAAAAATTATTGCCTAACCTAACTCCTACCCCTAACCTAACCTAACATTGGTTTTAACCATCAAACTTGGTCTTGCAACCTTATAAATTCAAACTATAACCCTCTCCAAGAACTTGGGACTTTTATGCACCTTTATGTTCAATTAAAAAGTCCTACACCATGTCACATGGAAGGCTCAAAACTTGGTTTGTGGCCTCTTCAATGATTCACAAAATTTGGACTGTCACAGGACTATGTAGATGTTAACCCTTGACTGCAAATGACTGTGGAAACCCTCCACCCGTCAACTTTGGTAATCCCAAACTCTTCAAAGACAAAAGAGACACTTATATGGCTGCCATAGTTTACAAACCACCCAAAAAAAAATAAGAGATCTCCTTCACGAATTTCAGACTGTTTCACTACAGCAATAACCATCAAAAGGGCCACAAGAATGGATTGTTTAAAACCTCTGCAATTTCAGGACTATGTGAGAAGTCTGCAATTTCAGGCTGTGTGAGAAATCCACAATTTCGGATTGTGTGAGAAGTCTGCAATTTCGGACTATTCAGAGAGGACTGGTATGTGCTAAGGTAGATACCCAAGCAAGTGTAGAAAGCCTCCAACACTTGCAAATAAATTCACTATATAGTAGTTAAAGCACCTAGTGGCTTGAAGATTTCGGCGAGTTGACCTTTAACTCGGCCGAGTTATGTAATCGCTGCTTGCAGCCTTGCACATTAGCACAATACCCTTCATGCAATTTTGATATGTTCACTCTTATATGGTATATATATGATCATACTTTGGATGTTTTGTCTCTAATGCTTTGGAATGATGGATTATAATCTTTAAAATATATTTTTTCTTTAAAATTTAAATATTTTATATGTTTTTTAATAAACCGAGTCATTAAAATCAAACCGCCCGAGTCATTGCCGAGTCATTGCCAGAGATGATTTTAAGGAACCATACTTATTTAAAAGTGTATAAATGTTGGCGAATATTACCAATTCTTAAAACACCAACTATAAAATGATTGGCGATATTTTTCAAAAAATATTTTAATTTCCAAGGATTTTATATCGTTTATATAATAATTTGGCAATTGTTGGGGTGAAAAAATTTTACCCCATCAAAATTGGGCGAAACAGGGCCTCAAAAAATGCAAAATTGCAAATGTTTTTTGGGAGAAAAACATGGGAAAATAGCCCACTGGGCTAAAATTCGCCCCTAAAATCATCCCTAGTCATTGCCGAGTCCAAGTTGACCCTCGGTCAATTCCGAGTCCGAGTCCGAGTTTTAAAACATTGATTCAAATGATAACAAACAAATTACATGAGCAGAGGTTCCTTGCTTCCCTCCAAAATGAGGAAGAAGGCCTCATATTTATACAAAAAGAGAAGAGCTACCCTAACCCTAGTGCAAGCATGAAGGAGAGGGCGCAACTGTCAAGTAGCTGGAGCTCCGACTGCAATGATCTGAAGTTGAACTAAGTGTCGGAAGATGTGATTGGGGTGAGGTGGCCTCCACCTAGGCAAGGCGCCCACCCTATCACCTTGGAATCATCACCAACCAATAAAACTATGCCAAAGAAGGAATTCGCCCAAGTTAGCTGAGAGAGGCGCAAATCCCAAGGCCCAGTTGTCTATTGTGCTCCGATACTAACTCAGATCAGTTTGGTGATGATTGGAATCTTCCCATATGCCTTTTGTCGAGTTAAATAGCCCTTTACTTTATTCGATTTGGTTTATTTTGGAGAGTTTTTTATTTATCTCCATTTAAAATTTTTATGATTATTTTAATTAGATATTCCTCATTTATTGATTTTGAGGAAATATTCAATTAAGTGCAAAATAATCCTCTGAAACTTAGGATAAGAGGGTCTAGAGGTTAAATGAGTGTTTTGGCTTGGAAAACAAGTATTTATTTGCCAAAATCCACTCCCAGACCACTTAATTATTACATTTTGAAAATTTTCAATTAAACCATAGGAAAATGGTTTAATTAATTGAAAATTTTAATTATTTTTCAATAGTCTAAACATATAAAAAATCCACGAAGACGTCCGCTAAAAAAAAATTCGGACAATGTTTTAGCACATCTGGGGACCTAGGAAATGACCACATAACACACCAATAGTGTCTAGTAGGTTCATATTTTAATGTTGGACTCTAATAACCCCCCCAAGGCCTAACCGCCAAATTCGAGCATTCCAGCTTTGGGGGTAGCAGGAGAAAAACTCATCGATTATTAGTCGGCTAAAAGCAAAGAATAATCGACAAGAGAAAAAACTCCTTGGAATACCTTATTTGATTGTTAAGTCTAAGGGAGTCGAGCCAATCAAGACCCCCCTACTAGCACACTTTATTACAAACCCCATGGGGTATGGTCATTTAGACAAAAAATAAAAAAGGCTAGCCAAAACTGGCTATCTCTAAAACAAGCTGAACTTCTAAACTCTGGAAACGAACATGCATCATGTTCAATACTTGGCAGCTCAATGGGAATCCACTAAGTGCAGAATTAGTGGATAACATGGTTTCCCCGAGGAAAATATTTGTGTCTTGTGTATCTTGTTGTGCTTGTTATTCTTTCAATTAAAGATCCTAATCAATTTGAATTAAAGTAGAAACTTTAACATGGTATCAAAGCTACTCTAAAAGAAGGCATTGTGCAGCAGCGGGAAACTAGGGCTTCTTAGTTCAAGGTCTTCTCTCCACAGATCATCAGAAAAAGAGGGCTAGGCTAACTTGCCCTAGGAGGGCACTTCTTTTGGAGGAAGCAGAATCAAATTTGAAGAAGTTTCATTTTTTACCTAGACATTAGTGTCGAGAGAAACTAGGGCATCAGATTTTTCGAATTTCCCTCCATTGAATTTGACAAAGGACCTCACTGAACAACTCACCTCAAGGAGGTGCATCTTTCTATCCAGACTGAATTTCAAGATTCCAAGTTTGGAAAAATAGGGTTTCTCTATAGAACCCTAGCTCGATCAAATCTAGAATCAGCTTGGGCATCTCAAATTGGTAAGATCTAAATCTCTGCTATTTCCATTTGAGGTTCTCATTTCAAAATGACTCACCACACCCAGCTTGATGATAAGCTTGGGGGAGTTGACAACTTCCGAGCATAGAAGTATAGGATCTCCCTGATCCTTGAAGAAAATGATTTCGACAAGAATATCAGTGACGAAGTTCCAGCTCCAGAGAGAGATGAAGCGAAGGCTATCCATAAGAAGAACTCGGTAAGGCCAAGAGAATCATTGCAAATTCTATTAAGGATCATCTCATCCCTTATGTGTCATCTCTGCAGACACCTAAGGAAGTGTTCGATGCTTTGATGAAGCTATTCGAAGAAAAAAACATCAATCAGAAGATGACATTAAGGAACCAACTCAAGAATGTGAAGATACAAAATTCAAAGACCATGAAATCACACTTCATAGGGGTCGCCCAAATCAAGGAACGACTTGAAGCAATTGAAGAGAAGGTAGAAGGAGAGATTGTCATGACCACCTTGAATGGTCTCCCAAGATCATGGGATTCATTCATTCAAGTAATATGTGCCAGGAAGAAGCTGATCACTTTTAGCAAACTTTGGGAAGAATGCACCCAAGAAGAAGCCTGGCTCATAACAAGAGAAGAGAAAATGGGAGCAACTAATGATCAAGCTCTCACAGTTCACACTAGAATAAATCATAGAAAGAGGGAGTATCATCATCACAAAAGACAAAGGAAACCCAGAAGAGATCTATCCAGTGTTAGATGCTACACATGTGATGAGAAGGGACACTACTTGAGAGATTGTCCCAAAAACAAAGGCTCCTCCAACAAGAAGTCAAACAAGAAAAGACATCATGCTCATACCGTTGAAGATGATTAACCAGCAAAGAAAAGAATCAGAGAAGAAAGAGTTGATTCTTCAAGTGATGAAGAATATGTCTTAATCTCAACACTCACAGGCACTATCACACTGGAAGCAATGACTGGCTTGTAGATAGTGGAGCATCCAAGCATATGACGGAATACAAAGAATCATTCATCAATTTATCTGAACGAGTCACCTCACAAGATGAAACTTGGGGATGACTATCAATATCCCATGAAAGTGTTAGACACACCAGGCACACACAGAGAGGGGTTGAATCTGTGTGCAGTCTTTATTACTTTTTCAATTTTAACAATCAACAACTAATTCATCAATGCATTATTCTACCATTTGCATAATCATTTCATAAACATCTATCACTTCATCATTTATAAATCATAAGCATTCAAATCATAAAGTCATAACAAGAACCATAGCACAATAGAACACAACACCATATGATTTTGTAATCTTTTTGTATTTGTTTTGGAACGGCTACAACCGTGAGGTAAAATCAGCACCTACTGATACAAAGAGCACCTTCTCTTCATCCAAGACCCTACTTGGTTTTCTTAGACCCTGCTAAGAAGGGTTTGAGGTATCCTAACCTCAAAAGCAAGACGAGCTTGTTCTTACAATTACAACTCACTGTCTCAAGACACTCATCACACACATATCACTTGTCTCTTCAATCTTCAAGTCATTCTCTGCCTTTCAACTTCTACTTGCCAATCTGCTACTCAACCTCTGCTCATCCACCTCTGATCGTCCATCTGCTGCATAATCATCTCTGCTTATTATTCTGCTCAGAAAGCCACGTCAGTCATCTTCTTTACTTGTCATTTCATCATCATGCTGAAGGTATCACTGTCAATTGTCAACAGGATGTCTGGTCATGTTCTCTTCAAGCCACTTTCCACATTTACTAGGACTGCAACCTAGCACTAAGAGCTTCAACCTTGGATGGTTAAGCTTCTCTTCATGTCAACACTAGTCAACTTGTTGATTTCAACCTTGACTGGTTATTAACTCAGAGTATTCATATAATACATCAATTCAGACTGTGTTTCACTTGCAGGCTGTGTACTTGGACTGAGGAGGAACCCTACTCCATACCAAACCAGAACTGTGTATGTATGCCTTTCAAACTGATCTTATGGTGTCTGCAACCCTTTATGTCTTCAAGATAAAGGTTGTCATTCATCAACCTTCAAGACTGTGTTATATACTTCTTCAAAGCACTGTCAAAACACTGCCAAAACCCTGTTAAACATTAAAGCATCTGAATTGTTCATCCTTCATTAGCAGCTTTAACTGTGTGTATGCTTTGGAAGCAGCCAAACCTCAAATCATATGTCAAACTGGAACTGTGTAGAAGGACTGAATGTGCGCTTGAAAAAGCTCTAAAAATCCGACTGCATATAGTCTTCAAGAAGCAAATCTTTAGGACTGTTCATTACTTCATGAGCTTGGGCTTTAGGGCAGTCAACATCTTCCTTCAAGCTTGGATAATCTTGCAAACTGTTCAGCCAATTTCTCAATCACTTACAAACACAGACTTGTGCATATCTCTATCAAAGAAACCCTAAACAAGTCACACTTTGGACTGTGTATTTGAGATGGAACTCTGGTGGACTGTCTCCAACTTGTGCACTGAAAATATGCCTTTGCATCAAACCTCAGATTTGTGTATGGTTGCAAACTCACAACTTTATGCAAGAACTGATTTAAAACTCAGACTTCTTCAACATCTTGTTGTCACCACCATGTGCATGGAGTATTATTAACTGTGGAAACCTTCAATAAAATTTGGACTGTTTATACCCACTGCTGCTGTATACACAGTATTGATCACTTGTTTGCTAACCTCAGACTAGGACATTGGCTGATAAGAATTTTGGTGGATAAAAAATCCACAATTCACTATACATACCTTGAATATATGGTAGCTGCTGCAATAAATTAGGGCCACACATACTTGCAAACAAATTCACCCAAAACATTGAAGAAATAACAAGATATCTCACTATGAAAAATTCGGGTGTCTTCTCCACCTCTTACTGCTGCCAAAAAGAAATCGGGTGTTCCTCAGTCACTGTTCACCATCAAAAACTTGTTGCTGCTACCACCGAGTCATCGAGTTCAGAATTGGAATATTCACTCTTCAACAGGGTAACCATACATACTCCAAAAAGACAAGATAAAAATCAAACAACTGGTCTGCTCCTCTACTTTAGACTGCTGCCACTTTCTTCTGCAATTTCGTGTCTGCAAAAATTGCAGTCACTGCTGCTGCTCCGAAATTTACTGCTGCTGCCACCCGAAAAACAGTCACTTGGCCTTGGTCCACGAAATTGCAGAGCTCATCCGAAATTTTTGTGTAAAATGAAGTTTGGATGGGTTATTTATACCGGTTTTCCACTGGGCCGACCTGTCATAAAAGTCAAAATAATTTAACATTTATTTGGAGCCGACTTGACATTTTTTTTATTTTTTTTGTCACAATCTTCTTTTGTGGAGCCGACCTGTCCACCTTTCTTTATGCTTTTTGGAATGTTGACTTGTATGTGGGCTTGTGTGTAGGTTCCATCATCAAACAATCAATATGTGGGTCCAAGACCCAAGGTGCCACAAGCATTAGGTTCAAGGACACCTTTGTTATGACAAGAAGATTTTTTCAATAATGTAAAAGCATCATGGACTTCAAGCCCATCATCTAATGGTGGCATGGACCATTGTCGACTTCAACACCAATCAATCAAGTATTTCCAAGTGCCTTCATATTCTTTTGCCCTAGGGTCATCCCCAAAGGTTCTATGACCTTGTTCTTTGTCTTCCGTTGCCATGTCTTCAACCTTTGCTCATGTTTTTCCTTGTCCATTTGCCCTTTTTCATCAAGCAAGAGGCTTCATAGGCTTCTTCAACCACCTCATGAGACCTCCAGGGGTCAAGATATCACCTGTGGGGTAGTTGGGCCTTCTTCTAGGGTATCATGACACCATCAAAGCATAAATGACCACAGAATGGGTCATTAATGCTTCTCCAAGCCATCTAGGGCTTCTCCATCGTCTACCAAGGCTTCAGGACCATCTCCAAGGTCTTCAATGTCTTCAGCAAGGTGATGGCTTCAAAATCCAAGCTTGTAGGTACAGGGACCTTGTCAACTAGGTACAAGATGCTTCAAGGCACAAACCCACTCTGTAAGGGGTCCAGGGCACTGCAAGGTGCAAACTCACTTTGTAAGGGGTCAAGGCACTACAGGTGGGACTTGGTGGCATCAATGACATCCTGTGGGGCCGCTGCAAGTCCATGTTGGCATCAATGACAATTTCATCAACAAAAAGGAAAGGGAGAAGCTTCCTATAAACTAGACTTCAGCAAATCCCTGAAGATGAAAGATGTTCTATATGTTCCGAGGTTGAAGAAGAATCTTCTCTCCATCTCTGCACTAGATGCAAAAGGAACAAGGGTTGCATTTGTTGATGGCCAAGTCCTAATGTGGCCAAAAGGAAAGATAATAGATGATGAAACAGTAACTGGAGAGCAAGAGGGAGGTTTGTACAAGTTGAAGGGGCAACCTGAACAAGCATTGGTTCATGACTCAATAGAACCAAGTGAACTATGGCATAAAAGGTTTGCACATGTGCACTATAGGGCACTACCTATTGCAAGCAAAGCAATTTCAGGACTTCCAAAAATCCAAACAAAACATGAAGGCGTTTGCAAGGGATGTGGGGAAGGATAAAATGTAAAGAAGGCATTTCCCAGTAGTGAAAGCAAAGCAAAAGGGATATTAAAGATAATGTATGCGGTCCCATGTCTTCCAGCGCACTAAGCGGGTATGTATATTATGTTTCCTTTATAGATGACTTCTCCCGTAAGACTTGGATCTACTTCTTGAAAAGTGAAAATGAGGTATTCAGCAAGTTCAAGGAATTCAAAGCCTCGGTTGAAAATAACACTGAGAGGAAAATCAAGACCCTACGATCAGATAATGGAGGAGAATTCACCTCAGAAGAATTCAAGGATCTTTGCAAAGAATCTGGGATTAAGAGGGAGTTGAGCACTCCCTACAATCCTCAACAGAATGGCGTAGCAGAACGAAAGAATATAACAATAATGGAAGCAACAAAAGCAATGCTACATGACCAGGATATTCCAATGCACTTACGGGCAGAAGCAGCAAGGATAGTTGTGTATGTACAGAACTGTACACCTCATTGAGTATTAGACAACAAGACTATCGAAGAGGCTTTCTCATGTGAGAAACCAAAAGTCATCTATCTCAAGATATTTCGCTGCCTAGTGTACATACACATCCCAGAGGAAAAGAGGACCAAGCTAGATCCTTCAGGAAGGAAGGGAATACTCGTAGGATACAGTGACACTTCAAAGGCCTACCAAATATAATTCCCAGAATTTAAGAGGATCGACATCAGCAAAGACATAACTTTTGACAAAGACTCAACATACTCCAAATCAAGAAAACGACCTATTGAAGAAGTAGAAGAACCTGAAACAATCGAAGTCAAAAACACTGGAATGTAAGAAGCAACTTCAAAAGACCATGAAGACCACGACATGACAAAACGAAAAGAACCTGTAGAACCACTTCGCGAGAAGAACTCCCACAAAAGAAGATCAGCATGGGCATGAGAACTAATACAAGATGCAGAGAAGAATGGTGCTCTAGATGGGATGCAAAGAGAAAGCAAGAGACCTAAACCACACACCAACTATGTGGCCCTGTTATGTGACATCATTGATAAGGAACCTTTCAACTACAAAGAAGCAGCAGAAAAGAAATAATGGAAGGATGCCATGATTGAGGAGTACCAGTAGATTATGAAGAATGATGTCTGGGAGATAGTTTCGAGACTAGAAGGGAAGTCGGATGTGACTTCAAAGTGGATCTACAAGATCATGTATGCTGCAGATGGTAACATTGAAAAACACAAGCCAAGATTTGTGGCACGTGGCTTCTCCCAGAAAGAAGGCATAAACTACGAGGAGACATTTGCACCCGTAGCAAGATACACTTGCATTGGCTGCAATAATGAAATGGAAGGTACACCAAATGGATGTCAAGACAACATTCTTGAATGGTGTAGTTGAAGAGGAAGTGTACGTGGAGCAACCGCTCGGATTTGAGACATATGACAGACAAACTCATGTGTGCAAGTTAAAGAAAGACTTGTACAGATTGAAGCAGGAACCCAGGACATGGTACGGCAGGATGGACAGCTAAGGCTTTACCAAGAGTAAAGTAGATTCCAACCTTTACTTCAAGGTTGAAGGCGAACGATCGGTAATACTCCTGCTATATGTAGATGACCTGTTTCTGACAATTGAGGATGAGCTCATTGCAGATGCTAAGAGAAGGCTTGTCGCTGAGTTCGAAATGAAGGACTGAGGAATGATGCATTACTTCTTAGGCATGGAGGTGTGGCAGAGTGCGGATGGGATCTTCCTTGGTCAAGGAAAGTATGTCGTGGAGATTCTAAAGAGATTCGAAATGCTGGACTACAAGGCAGTGGCCACATCTATGGCATCGAACTTGAAGCTATTGTGTGATGCTGCATCAGAGTCAGTTAATGCCACGATGTATCGACAGATGATTGGTTTGTTGATGTACCTGATGAACACGAGGCCAGACATATGCTTTATTGTGAACACCTTGAGCCAGTTCCTGACGGATCCGAGACATGTTCACCTTATTGCTGCAGAGCATGTATTAAGGTACCTGAATGGTACAGTTGAGTATGGGCTCTAGTGTGAAGCGAATCAGAAGATTAACCTGCACGGTTATGTTGATTCGGATTGGGCAAGCAACACCACTAATAGGAAAAGCACTTCATGTTGCTGCTTCAGTTTGGGATCCGACATGATCTCCTGGTTTAGCAGGAAGCAGTCATGCATGGCGTTGAGTACAATCGAAGCAGAGTATGTTGCAGCTTGTTCGGTGAGTTTTGCGGCAATATGGCTTCGAAAGCTACTATCTGATTTGTTTGATATCGAGTTAGAGGTTGTATCTTTTGTGACATCCAGATTTGCGTGAAGTTGTCGGAGAACCTAGTGTTCCATGACAAGTTGAAGCAGATTGAGATCAAGTATAACTATATCTAGGATATGGTGCAGAGAGCTGCAGTGAAGCTCCAATATGTGGCGACAAACGAGCAAATAGTCAATGTATTGACCAAGTTGTTAGCTGAGTGAAGTTCAAATACTTCAGAAGAAGACTTGGTGTCATCCAAATCCTGGTCCCTAAAAAGAGGGAGTGACGAGTTCTCACATGGTCCTTGGGACATAATGCGCCTGGGGTGCTCCTAGCGTGTTCCAATGCTAGAGATAATGAGAGACCGAAAGACGGAGATACACTAGAGCGAGATCTCGCATGGTGGTAGACACCGGTGGTCCGTGGGATGTAATGCACCTGGGGTGCTCCTGGCGTGCTCCCATGCTGGAGATGAGGAGAAGTCAATCGATCACAAAGACACTAAGTGTGTGCCTAAACAATTGTCGCATGGCGGTGGACGCAGGTGGTCCTTGGGACGTAATGCACCTAGGGTGCTCCTAGCGTGCTCTCGTGATGGTAGAACGCGGGCTAACCGTTGAGACGTAATGCACCTTGGGTGCTCCTAGGCGATTCTCGTATGGTGGAAGACACAGGTAATGCACCTAGGGTGCTCCTAACGATGCTCCCTTGTTGGTAGAACGCGGGTGGTATGTTGAACATTAGGTGTGCATCTGGGCTGCACTCTGTGTGTGATGAGATGATCTAGATATGATAAGACGACGATAGGAGACGTAGGTGATTGTTATGGCAATGTAATGTATGGTCATGGGTTGTACCTACATGATGACTTGCTCGTGGATATGATGAAGACCTAGATACAGGCTAGGCCTACACCCAACATGAAACAAGGTTGGCTTTGTAGAAACTTCTTATGATGGATAGATTCGAAAGATGTCACTAATCAATGATCGACAAGATGAGGACTACAGCAACAGCGACGACGATGATCCAGTGATGATGACATGTCCAGAAGTGTTGATGACTGTGGCGAGAGAATACCTTCCTAGTTAAGAGGGAGTGTTGTTGTAAATGTAACTTCGGAAGATATTTTGATGTATATTATTATTTTTTATATTGTACCCCCGTCGAAGATGTTTTTCCTCCATTCGGGATGTTATTATTATGATTAGTCATTAAGGTAAAACCTTCGTTGTAAGTTGGAGCAATAATCCCCAAATAAATAAAGTAAAATGTACTTTTTGTCTCCCTAGGTGAAGTCGGCCCTGCTAGGTCAAGAGGACGACCCAGTTAGGTTTTAGGTCATGTCAGCTGATGAGTATAAATAGTGAGGTGCCCTCCCTCATTTAGATACACACTCACTCACTCTCAAGTTTGCATAAGAGAGAGAAAGGACAAGTTTGCTAGAGGAGAAATAGAGAGATGCAGAAGACTTCTTATTCTTGGGTTTCCATCTTGTGATATGTATTAGTGACAGAACTATTCTGAGGAAGTCTGCGGGGTTTTCTCCTTTATGGTTTCCCTGAGGAAAATCTTTGTGTCTTGTGTATTTTGTTGTGCTTATTATTCTTTCAGTTAAAGATCCTAATCAATTTGAATTAAAGTAGAAACTCTAACACATCATGCACAAAGGCCAAAGTGGGGGAAGGCTCATCAATCTCACAAGTCCAAGTCATAAGTCAAAGGTCAAAAATCAATAATGGAAGTAGATTGGATGGGTGGACGAAGTGAAGGATGACACTAGGCATAGCAAAAACAATAATCAAGTTTGTATAAAGTGGGCAACACAAGTCAGCATATACTAAAGACTTACAATCAAAATCATTCAACCATCTATGATAACAAGTCAATGAAAAACATAAAACCACAAAATCACCACCTCATGTCACTAAATGCCAAGTAAAAGCTATTAAGATAGATGAGAGAGAGACAAATAATAGTACCATACCCAATGCATGTTGTATACCTGCTTAATCATATACATTCGTCTCTGATATAACATGAAGCACACTCTGACTGATGATGGCAAAGGATAAGGGCACCAACTACTGCTCTGCTAAGTGAACCATATAACCCATCCAATAGATCTCAATGGCGTCATAGAGGGCTAAGTCATGACAAGGGGAAACTGGAAATATGCTTTGTATCCTCTAAATAGCTCGAAAAATGTATCTCCACCACCAATCATCATAACCCAACTCATGTAATAGGACAGGCTCATGCCTCTGACAAACTGCTTTGCACCATAGTAGCCCTGTTGCTATGGATGTGACAACAGTTACTACAGTTTAGGGTTGTAAGTTGATTTTATTTGCCGACAATGGAAATACTGAAAACAAAGCTTAGAAGAGAGATTCAACTTTACTTGGAAATGAGAGATTCCATGAGATGTTGCCCTTTTCCCAACATTATCAACTTGGAGGCTTGATTCCAATCTTGGTTGAAGATCTAAATTACCTAGTGCGCCCTCCTGCCAAAGACAAACAAACACAATAAGCATAACCTAAAATCGTGCTTGGATTCAAATTCAACAAAAGAGAAATGCATGCAAGAGACTTAGAAAGAAATCTACAATTGAATGACTAGCAAAATCGATAGAGAAAACCACCTGATAGATGAAGAAACAAGAGAGAGAGAGAGAGAGTCTCCCACTTGCCAAGTCGTCCTCCTGCAATAGAAATCTACATTCGAATTTTTGTCCACCGATTGCACACCAGCAACAGAAATCTTCCGAAAGTTGTCTCCTCACTTAAGAAAGTGGGAGAGGTGTGACCTTGGGGGCAAGCACAGAGCCAAGTACTGTCACCTACTCCTAGCTCCTTCGTTTAGGCTAACTCCTAACGAAGCCAAGGGGGGTAGTCCCTACAAAAGAGTTTCTACGGTTCTTAAGTTATTAAAGTGTTTTTAAAAGGTTGCGGATGCGAATGGGTGTTGTTAAGGAGTTATGGAGATTAAATGTGTTTATTTATTATGAGTATGACACTTAATCAAAAGCAATCCACGTTGCTAGCAAGAAATTTAAATGATGAGTAATGATTCCAGACTTTAATTATGCATTCAGAGAAAGAAATTATAATGAACCACAGACCATTGATCAAAATAAGATAATTATGCAGATTAAAAAGGACCAGTGCCTTATGGAGTCAATAATACTGAAATGCGCAAGAGAATTAAACACAAGTCTAGAAATTAAAATAGTGAGTATTAGATTGTGCGAATGCTCTTGGTAGGTTTTAATAATTTTATGTACTCTTGATTAAGGTGTCAACGAAGGTTTGTCAAAAGCCGGGAGAATATTCTAAGTTCACTCCGTTGAAGACATGTCGAGCCCGCCCAGTATCCCAGGCTGGTGTCGCGAAGATTGACCAGCTAGCTGAGAAGCTTAGACAGCGGGATTCCGGCACCTCTACTAGGAAGTACCTTGGAAAATTCCCTACAACGCCGGTGCATTGGTTACGGGGTGTTAAATTTTATTAAGTTATTCTTGCAAGATTAAAGATCCAGTGTCGTTTCTGGGTACTCCGATCTGAGATCGGTCAGAGCATACTCCGGCAAGGAGAGAACGAGGTTAATTAATTAAGGGGTGTGTGTTGCAAGTTTTATTAAATTAATTAATTAGGACTCTCCGACAGAGAGCGCTCTTGACACCATCTTATGACAGTGGTTCAAGAGACTTAGTTAATCTAAGATGCCTAATGCAGGAGTATGCAGTTCTATGAATACTCTCCAATAGAGAGTGCTCTTGACTTGTGTTACTGCAAGTTCAAGAGTCTTACTTAGATTTTTAAACTTAAAAAGAAATAAAACATAAACAATCTAACTACCCAAGAGTCTCTTTCAGGCATTTTAGGGCCCTAATCGAGAAAGCAAGGGGGTAAGTATACAATAAGAACTTATGCAATATTTAATCAAATAGTCAAATCAATACTTTTACTTCATTTTCAAAACATAATGAATTAATCAAAACATGAACTACTTGATTATGATTATGCAACTTATCCTACCCTATTCTACCATTAGCAATTTAAACCAAAAATGAAAAGCATGACAATGAGACGATACAGACTTCCCCCAAATGGGGGAAGAAGGGTGTGGGAGCTGTTGTCCACCGATTGCACACCAGCAGCAAAAATCTTCCGAAAGCTGTCTCCTCACTTGAGAAAGTGGGAGAGGTGTGACCTTGGGGGCAAGCACAGAGCTAGGTACTGTCACCTACTCCTAGCTCCTCCGTTTAGGCTAACTCCTAACGAAGCCAAGGGGGGTAGTCCCTACAAAAGAGTTTCTATGGCTCTTAAGTTGTTAAAGTGTTTTGATTAGTTGCGGATGCAGATGGGTGTTATTTAGGAGTTATGATGATTTGAAGTGTTTGTTTATTATGAATATGACACTAAATCAAAAGCAATCCACGTTGCTAACAAGAGATTACAAAGATAAGCAAAAATTCTAGACTTTAATAGTGCATTCAGAGAAAGAAATTATGATAAACCATAGACCATTGATCAAATAATATGATTATGCAAATTAAAAAGGACCAATGCCTTATGGAATCAATGAAGCTGAAATGCACCAGAGAATTAAACACAAGTCTAGAAATCAAGCTAGTGAATGTTAGGTGATGCGAGTGCTCTTGGTAAGTTTTAAGAGTTTTTTGTTTGTGATCTTCACTTATGGTGGCTGGATGTCCTAACCGGTAATACCTTCAGTGGCTCCGTTCGAAGACATGACGGACCTGTCTGGGGTCAAAGGTAAGTGTTCAATAACTTAACTACCAGTGCCCAGATTAGGTAGCCCGACGCCCACACTTGGAATTTGCCCACATGCCTCGGTATTTATCGAACAACGCCGGTGCGTTGGTTATGGGGAAAAGTTTTAGTTAAGTTCCTCTCGTGGGGTTTAAAGATCCAATGCCGCTTCTGGGTATTCTGATCGAAGATCGGTCAGAGCATACTCCGGCAAAGGGGGAAGGGGGTTAATTAATTAAAGGGATGTGAGTTGCGAATTTTATTAAGTTAATTAATTAAAACCCTCTGACAGAGAGCGCTCTTGACCTCGTCTTATGACAATGGTTCAAGAGACTTAGTTAATCTATATGCTTGATGCAAGGATATGCAGTGGGAATGCTCTCCGATAAAGAGTGCTCTTGACTTGGATTACGGCAAGTTCAAGAGACTTTCAAGATTAATTGATTAACTTATTAAACAATGAAAAGACAACTCTCCGATAGAGAGCACTCTTGATCTACCTTATGGTGTGATTCAAGAGATTTGCATAGTTGATTTACTTAGAATGGTAGACAATTTAAAACAGAGTAATCAACTTAATTAATGATCTAGAAGTAATGAATCAACAATTAGTGATCTATGCATGAGATATAATCAATGATGAAAACAAGCACTAATCTAAGCATACACACAACACAAGCCTCCCCAAATGGGGGAGGATGAGAGTGGGGACTTAAAAACCCCACTCAAACACAAGATTATACAAAGTGCCTTAAGGATTTTAATCCTTGAAAAGACTTTTCAAATGAAAGCAAAATCACTCTACTAAATATTAGGACTTGTGTAAAAAAGGAGAGTACTTTTACTTTTACTTTTAACTTTTCTCAAAACTTTTCAAAAAAAAAAGGGAAGAGGAAGTTTGAAAGAGAGAGAAAGAGCAAAGCGAAAAGAGGGCTGAAACTAAGGAAGATGAGGGAAAGAAGGCAAGAAAACGAAAGGAGGATCGAAACCAAAGAAAGGGAAAAAAGGGGCAGCCAACTATGAAGCTAAAGGAAGACAAAAATTTAAGAAAACGGGACAGCGAAAGAGAAAACAAATCGCTGTCATAAAAAATGAAAAACAGGATAGCGAACAAAAAGTGGACAAAAAGACCACAAACAAGGTTGAAGAGGGCCCAAAAACTAGGGCAAAAAAGGGGCAAAAAGGAAGGAAAACTAGGACATGCTAGGGCTGTCCAAAATGGAGAAAAGGGGGCTATAAAACAGTAAAAAAAAGGGCAGCGAACAGTTAAAAGAGGGCTGTCCACAAGGAGGAAAAAGAGAGCTGTCCAAAGCATGAAAAAATGGGTGAAAACTAGGTAAAACGAGGGCTGTCCAAAGAAAAGAAAGATGGCTGCAAAACTGAGTGAAAAGAGGGCAGCGAAGAGTAAAAAGAGGGCTGTCCACAAAGAGGAAAAAGAGGGCAGCGAAGAGGAAGGAGGAAAGGCGAGCCAAACAAGGCAAAGAAAGGGAAGCCAAAGGATGGAAAGAAGTAAACTAGGGCTTCCTAAGTAGCCGATAACCAAAAGAATTTGAAATTATGGATGGAACCCAAGAGAGAGAGCTAGACTCCCAGCTTTCTTTTTTGTATTTTGAAGAAGAAGATCTTTGTAGGTCCTGCAATGAAAGTGTTAGATTAAAAAAGTTGCTTGAAGCCTGGGATAGAAGCAGTTGAGCTCACACCCTTCTTCAACCTGTGAAGCCTGAAAACACACTACAACTCAACACAAAACGTGAGATCAAAATACATGCTAGTATGCTAAGAAAATTGAATCATGATCAACATTACATATATTCTGATTACTCATGTCCATCAAAATACTAATCTACTTCGCATAAACAATCAAGTTGAACTACAAATGATTGTTCTACTGTGCCAACAATGGCCCTCTTGAGCTAACAAATAAACAATTTAATCTCACATAAGCATTAAAGAAAATAGGGGTTAGAGACAATATCACCTCAACTAATTGCAAAAAACTACCACATCCAAGAGCTCATGGACCTCCAAAGTCTGATCTTTATTAACAAATTAAAGCAAATGCTTGATACAATTTCTCAGAGTAACTCTGCTACAAAAGTCCATCATAATAGAGCTGAAAGAGCCTCTTTTTAACAAATGAGAGAGTGCTAAAACCCTAAAACTAAAAAACCAACCCTAACCATCTTAGCCACCTAACAAAGAGCCCAGACCTAAACCGGAGAACCGGGAGTGAGGGGATGCCTCCACCTAGGCAAGGCGCCCCCACTCCAAACCTGTGCACTGAAAACAAGCCATGGATGAGGCCACATGTGTGAGTCTGGATGTAGGTAAGCTCATCCTTTAGGTCTGGCAGGAGCCTGAGCTAGGTTTGGGAAGCCCACTGATGGTGTAAGCTTCAGTGTTTACCTCGATCAAATCACCGGACCAATGAGAGCTCTCCATCTCATCTTTAGCTGGAGATGACATGTCTGATAACTGATAATAAATTAATTGCTCTCTTAATGATGACTGAAGCTGAGTTATGATAACTCCAATCATCATAAGTGTTCCATAAGATGTCATTTAGCCTTTTATTTTATTAAATTTGGATTAATTTGGAGAGTTTTAGTTTTCTCCAAAATAATCATTTTTTTTAATAAAAATTATTTTTTAATAAAAATCATTTTTTAATAAAAATCATTTTTTTACTAAAAATCATTTTTTACTCAACACTGACGTTTTTGAGTAAAAAGGCATTATGTGTCCGATTGCTGATCTGAAAGTTGGTTCTGACTGGCTGGCTGATCAAGAATGATTTTTGGCTTAAGGTTAGAGCCTTCAATCACTGAATTCTGAGTCCGGATCATGAACGGGTTTTTTCCATTTAATTTATGGAAAAATTGACCCAAAAAACTTAGGAAAATTAATTAAAAATTAAAATATAATTTTTCACTGTTCGAAAAAGATTTTTTCGAATTTTTTTTCTATGTGTCTAGATAACTTAGGACATGACCATGATCTATCTAAATAATGTCTAGTAGGCTTATAACACTCACGTGGGCTCTAATAACCCCCCAAGGCCTAGAATTCAACATCGGGCATTCCAGCTTTGGAGGAAGCGGGAGAAAACCTCATCAATTATACTCGGCTGAAGGCAAAGCATAATTGTCAGAAGCAAAAAACTCCCTGGAATACCCTATTTGAGATTCTACGTCTCAGGAGACCGAACCACTCAAAAATATCCTACTAGCACATTTTATTACAAACCCCATGGGGCCATGGTCAAAATTATTCAAATATAAAAGTGACTAGCCAATATTGGCTAGACAAGTAGACGGATCAACTGATACACTGGAATCAGACTTTGAACAAGTCTGTCAACCGGTGGCTCCTCAGGTAACCCAACTATGGTACAAAAAGTTGGATAACAGGAGCCGTAATCCCACTCGCTTTTTTAATAATTTTACAATTTTTTGATGACTTGTTCTTTGCCTTTTTCCTGAAAGAATAGGGAGAGAAAGGGATGGAGAGAAGAGGGAAAATTGTCTTTTTGTTCTTGCTTGCTCCCTTGCTTGCTTTTAAGGCCTTTGGGCTTTTCTCGATTCTTTCTGCAAATAAGAGCTTTAAACAATTCAAACGTTATGCATTAATCAAAATTCTAAAGACAAAAAACTACAAACTAGACTCTGAAAGAGAGGTAAAAACCAGCGATGAAAGAGGAGGAAAGAGAGAGGAGAAAAACCAAGAAAAAGGGAGAGAGAAAAGGTAAAAAGAGGGTTGTCCAAAGGTAAAGAGAGGGATGTAAAACAGTAAAAGAGGGCAGTGAACTAAGTGAAAAGAAGGCTGTCCAAAAAGAAGAAAAAGAGGATTGTCCAAAGCTAGAAAAAGAGGGCTATCCAAAGGGAAGAAAGAGGGCTACAAAATAACGTGAAAAGAAGGCAGCAAAGAAGAAGAAGGAAAGACAAGCCAAACAAGGCAATGGGAAGGAAGCCTAAGGATTGAAAGAAGTAAACTAGGGCCTCCTAAGTAACCGGTAACCAAAGGAACATTATCTTGTGGATGGAACACAAGAGAGAAAGAGTTACTCCTAGCTTTCCTTTTGAAGCAAAAGATGACGAACCCTGTAGGTCCTGCAATTAAAAATGTTAATTTCAAATGGTTGTTTTGAAGCATGGGATAGAAGCGGCTGAGCTCCCACCCTTCTACAATCTGTGAAGCCTGAATCACATCAAAACTTAAAACAAGAAGTGAGATAAAATATATGCTAGTATGTTAGGCAAATCAAATCAAAATCAACATTTTGTATTACTTACTACTCATGTCCATCAAAATATCAATTTATTTTGCATAAATAACCAAATTGAAACTACAAATGGCTATTCCACTGTGCCAACAATGGCCTTCTTGAGCTAGCAAAATATTTAATCACATACAGGTATTTAAATGAGATGAGTTAAAGACAATATCACCTCAACCATGAGAAATCCAGCACAATCAAAAGCCCATAGACCTCCAAAGTCGAATATATTTATTAACAAAGCCAAAGAAAAATGCTTGATACAATTTTCTCAGAGTAACTTTAACCCAAAAGTTCCATCACAATAGAGCTAAAGAAGCCTCTATTTATACAATGAAAGAAGAACCCAAAACCCTAAAACAAAAAAACCAGACCTAACCGGCTCGACACACCGCTGAAAGACCAGACCTGAAGAAGATGCGTTGGGAGTGAGAGGAGGCCTCCACCTAGGCAAGGCGCCCCCACTCCAACCCTAGGCGCTGAAATCAAGCCACAGAAGGAGCCACACGTGTGAAAGACGCCCTCATGAAGAAGAGGGGCGTGAGGATGAAGAGGGGCGTGAACAAGCTGAAGAGAGGCGTGGGCTAGGTAAGGAAGAGCTGCTGCTAGGTCTGGAGGAGCCACTACCGGTGTAATCATTAGTCCCTACCTCAATCAAATCATCAAACCAATGAGTGCTCTCCATCTCATCCAATTTGGGAGTTTAGCTGGACATGACAAGTCCGTTAACTGAATATATCTTTATTGCTCACTGAATGCTTACTGAAGCTGAGTTATGATAGCTGAGTTATGATAACTCCAATCATCATAAATGCCCATTGACATGTCATTTAGCCTTTCATTTCACTGAATTTGGATTAATTTGGAGAGTTTTGAATTTTCTCCAAAATAATCATTTTTTAATAAATAATCATTTTTTAATAAATAATCATTTTTTTCCCAAAAAATGACTTTTTTGAGAAAATGAGCATTATGTGTCCGATTGATGATCTGAAAGTTGGATCTGACTGACTGGCCGATCAAGAATGATTTTTGGCTTAAGGTTAGAGCCTTCAATCACTGAATTCGGGGTCCGGATGACTAACTTATTACAAACGAAATTTTTCCATTTAATTTATGGAAAAATTAATCAAAAAACTTAGGGAAATAATTAAAAAATTAAAAAATAATTTTTTAACACGTCCGCTAAAAAAATTTAATGGTCCTATTGACTTAGGACATGACCATGCTCTATTCTAATAATGCCTAGTACGTTTATATACACTTAGTTGGGCTCTAATAACCCCCCAAGGCCCAGAATTCAAAATCGGGCATTCCAGCTTTGGAGGAAGCAGGAGAAAACCTCGTCAATTATACTCGGCTATAGGCAAAGCATAATTGTCAAGGGCAAAAAACTTCCTGGAATACCTTAGTTGAGATTCTAAGTCTTAGGAGACCGAACCACTCAAAACACCCTACTAGCACATTTTATTACAAACCCCACGGGGCCATGGTCAAAAATTTTCAAATGAAAAACTGGCTAGCCAAAACTGGCTAGACACAAAGACGGATCAACTGATACACTGGAATCAAACATTGGACATGTTTGTCAACCGGCGGCTCCTCAGATAACCCAACCATGGTACAGAAAAGTTGGTAACACGAACAACTAGCAAAATCGATAGAGAAAACCCCCTGATATATGAAGAAACGAGAGAGAGAGAGAGAGAGAGAGAGAGTCGCCCTCTTACCAAGTCATCCTCCTACAAGCAAAAATCAACACCAAAGATATGTCGAGATATGGAAACTAAACATCCAGTGCCCAGAGAGACGTAGAAACACAAGAGTCATGAACTTCTCAGAGATTTCACAAGTATGCCATAAAATGTTCTATTATTTCCTTCAATACAAGAGCCAAAGTCCCTTTACAATGGTGGAGTCATCTCTCCTAAATAGGAGAGGACTAATGTCCACATATTAACTAACTCCATCCAACGGTTAAGATTATAAGAACATCAACAATGGAGATCTATTTTTTACATAATACATGGATCATACTCAAGAGCTTGGGTGCACTTTTTGCCTCTAACACCTAGGCCCAACAAGATACATCATAATGATGAAATATAACATGAAGTACATGATGAGGCGGGCCACCTAGGGGCTTAATTCACCTTAGGCACCCCTTAATACAAAATCATAGGGTGTAACATGATAATACATTGATGCCATGAAGAAGTGCACCCCGTGGAAGACATGCAATACGGTCCATATAGCCTCAAGATACCATAATAAATCATCCCACATCATTTCTTATCGAAGCATCAGCCAAATCGATTTTCTTGGAGTAGCCATGGTCACGTTTCAATGAATTAAAATGCTGATATTTCATGTTGTAGAATAAATGTGCCAATAATTCCATTTTCTTTGCCCGAATCAACAAATTGAATATGTCAATGGAATCAGAAACCTTAAATCCACTAATGACGACTACTAGCCCCCCATAGATCCATCTAGATATGCATATGGAAGCCAAACCATCTCTAATAATAACAATATGGCTCAAAATAATAAATAATAAAATAACCATGAACCGTCACCAATAGCCATCAATTAAAGACTAGAATGATATATTGGATACATATGGGTGACAAATATGCAATCTCAAACAAATGTAGTCACATCTGCCTCGGGACCTGTGCGTTGACCCAGTCAAACTGGGTTGAACAAGTTAAAATAGTCAAACTGATGACTATACTAAGCTCTGAATGATCCTATATGCATAAGGGGTGAATGATGCTCTCTTTTTCATATTAATAACCAACTTAAAACATGAGTAATATAGCAATGGTGATCAACATCAATCAAATAACATAAAACTTGTGTTAGAGTAGATACATGGTCCTTCATGAAGCCCTTTACATATGCTCACTTACAAATTTAACCATAATGTTAGGATGGGTGAGGTGATTGAAACAAGGATAGGCAAAAGGGGAGTTGACTTGCTGACCTAGGTCCCAGACTTTGTGATCTCTCAGAGAAATAAGACACAAGAATCCACTTAGACATATGCAGGATATATGACACTAAGAAATGGGGGTGTCTCACATCTGGATAAAGTGCCTAGAAGATTCCCACTAGACTCAAACAAGTTTCCTTTAGCTCACATCCAAGGCTGATTAAGGCTCCGTGAGGATTTTTCTAGAACCATTGTGTTGAGTGCACAACTAATTGTAACTTTTAATGTGGGTTCTTGGGGACTCTTAGAATTAGTAGTCCCTTACTCCATCTCACATCCATGCCCTTTTTGGGCTCCATGAGGAATAATCATTGCATTTGAATTTCAGAAGATGGCCAGCAGTCATTTTGATTTAGCAATTGTTCCACGTCTGCTTTTATTTGGCCTTTTTGCATTTCATTTCACTTTTATCCTTTTTGGCTAGCATTTCAACATATATATCATGAGTCACAATAATGTATGTAATGATGAAAGGATAACTTGCTTCGATGACTAGTGAAAAGACTTCAAGGACATATGCCATCCTATACTGCACTAAAACATCCTAGGTGCAGGACGAATGAGATCCCAAGTGTGATAGCATAGCCATACACAACTTTAGAGCAGAGACGCAAACAACAAGGAGTCTATCCAACAGAGAGGTCCAAGTGGGGAAAAGTCTTTATTATCACAAGTCTAAGTCTAAGTCGAGGGTTAAATCTCAAAGATGGAAGCAACGGATGAGTGCAAATAGTGAAAAATGGTGCCAAGCATAGCATGGGTATGGTTAAGTCTGCATAAGGTAGGAAATACTAGTGAGCATGCGCAAAAATATTAGCATTCAAGACCATTAATCCACTCATAATAACAAGTCAATAATAGCAACCAGAACATATCACCATTGTACACCATCATGCGAAGTTAAAGTTATTAAGATGAGCAAGAGTGATAAAGAATAACACCCAAATGCAACAAATATACCTGCTCGGCCATATATGTGTCTCTGACAATAACTCTAAAGAATACCTCTGACTACATGGGGCAAGGGAAATATACTAGCTGCCTTCTCTGATAAGCAAACCATGGCTAAACCAAAATCATCTCAATGGGGTCGTGTTGGGCTAAGTCCTAACTAGGAGCTCTATTGTGCTGCTCAATAGACTTTAGCTGGCTCAAGAGAAGACTCTACCACTAAAGATCACCGATAAACTGCTCATCACTTTAAAGGACTAGCATTGAATTGGGACAAAATATAACCTGTTGCATCATGGTAGCTCCAGCTACGTCATAACAACATCGTTTATTAGTTATAGTGGTATTTTATGTTTGTTTTATGGTGTATTATCTTCTTAAGTGATTACGATTAGCTTCTCCTTATCTAGATCTTTGAGACGAACAAAAGTTCGCTCACACACATACTACCAAAATATTTGGAATGGTATATAAAATCCATTTGGACAAAAGAATATATGTATAAAAGTATGAGATAAGATATAATATTACATTTTTAATGTTTAGACTTTTATAAGCCATTTGTACCTTTTCACATAAAAACACGACTCTTGACTTTTAAATAATTATTAATGGTTTTATTATTAACATTTAATATTAATAATATTAATATTAATTGTTATATTATTATTATAATGTTATATATATATTTTTATATAACATATATATTATGTTATAATGTTGTCGCATCATTCTTTGTTATGTCGTAGCTGACGAAACATGTCGATACAAACTTCTAAGTGTAGAGCATAACTTTCAATATGTTGACGGTTCAATCCATCCCAAATTGATTTGTTGATGACTATTGGGATTCCCTACTGATCTGACCTCAGGAGCTTTGATCACATTAGTACCATTATCTTTCAACATTTCCCCCTTTTTAGGATATCGGCTTTTATGACGAGGGTGTCGATAGAGAATTTTCACAATGTCATTTTCTTTTACGAGCGTCTTTTTTTTAGCATAGATCTGAGCTGAAATTTGTATTTTCATCCCTTGAGGTTTTAATGTTTCGTTCTATATCTTTTCCAACTTGTTTTCTAATTGCATGTTGTCACTTTGAAACTTCTTCATCAATTCTACTTGCGACTTTCTGTCATCTTCGAACTTCTTAAGTTGTTCCTTAAGATCTTCGTTATGATTTCTGTTGCAGTAATTTTCTTTCTGCTTGTCTAGAAGTTTTCTTTCAATGTCTTCTGTAGAGTGTTCTGCCTTCCGACTATTTTTCAACTTCTTAATTTTTGTGACTAATGTCTTATTATGGTTCTTTAATCTGAAAATTTATTAGGAATTATTGGATAACGCTTTATTACTTTTTGCAATCTCCAACTTGTGTGCCTTTTTCGAGTCGGCATTTTGTTGTTGAAGAACTTTTGTCTGTTGTTGACACTGGCCGACTTCTAATTCTTGATCTTTTAATTTCTTTTGTATCTGCGTCAGTTCTTCATCCTTGTCGTTAGCGATTTTCTTCAAGCATATTATTTCTTCTTTATACTCATTTAACTTTTTCTTGATATCCTGACTTTTTAATCTCTGATTGAAATCATTTTTCGTATTTTAATTCCTCAATTTTCATAGACAATTTTTCTATATCATTTTTTTGGTCAGAAATTTGTCATTCTTTGAACTCCTTTTGAATCTCATGTATTTTAATCCTTATTTCCAAATTGTGATTCATGTCTCGCAATTCATCATTGTCTCTTTGATAACGCCTTAATTTGGCTTCCATGGTCTTCGACTTCTTCGATGATAGATAGTCGTTCTTTTGATTTTGAATTCTTTAACGAGCCTTCAATTGACTTTGATTTATTCAAAGATTCTTCCTTTGATTTTGACTTATTCAGTGATAAATTGTCTTCCTTTGACTACTTCTTGTCTTCTTCTTATTAGGTTAAATAACCTTTTTCCTTTTCCAAAAATAATTATTATTTCAATAATATATATATATTCTATTTTGTGTTTCCCAATAGTTATTATTAAAAATAATAACTATAAGAAGTAAAGAGAAAATAAAATATAGAAACCGCACATAGTTTGTTTTTACTTCTTTTGGAAAAGAAACCATATATAGTTTTTTTAAGAAACTATGTGCGGTTTCTATATTTTATTTTCTCTTTACTTCTTTTAGTTCTTTGTTTTTACTTTTTTTCATTTTTTTTTTAACTCTCTCTTTCTTTTGAATAAGGTCAAAGACCTAATTCAAGGAAGCCTTGACAATTTTGGCCACAAGCCAGAATCAGATTGGCTCTGATACCAAATGAGCCGAACAAAAGTTCGCTCACACACATACTACCAAAATATTTGGAATTGTATATAAAAATCCATTTGGATAATAGAATATATGTATAAAAGTATGAGATAAGATATGATATTACATTTTTAATATTTAGACTTTTATAAGCCCATTTGCACCTTTTCATGTAAAAACACGACGCTTGACTTTTAATTAATTATTAATGGTTTTATTATTAACAATTATATTAATAATATTAATATTAATTGTTATATTATTATTATAATGTTATATATATTTTTATATAACATATATATTATGTTATATTTTTTATATAACAATCTTGTACTTAAGTACAATGAGAGAAGCAATAAGGCTTATCCCAGGAAGAAGAAGCAAAAGCTTGCTCTGTTGGTTTTTGTGCAACTTCAGAAGTTATTCTTATTGTAATTTTATTATATTGTTTTGTACCTTCTACGGGAGATCATATTGATGTAATCATTCACATAAACCCTTGAAAGACTCAATGTAAACCCTAGGGAATTTTATATAAGAAAATACTTAAAATAAAATTATTTTTATTTTTCCCCAAGGTAAGTCGGCCCCAGTCAGTTAGACAAATCGGCCCAGTTAAGGTTAAATGTCAGTTTTGTAAAGTGTATAAATAGAGAGGCTGGACGCCTCATTTGGACACACAACTCAACAAGCAAGTTCACTAGTCAAGGAGAAGTTCACTCCAGTAGTGAGAAGCAGTACTTTTTTGGAGTTTTTCATTAGAGAGATTTTCCTCTTTCTCTCACTCTTCTTGTACTCTATTCTCGGGATAGATCATCTTTATACGAAGGTTGTTGGGTTTTCTCCCTATTGGGTTTCCTAACATAAACACTTGTGTTCTTTGTTTCTGTGCTTTGTCTTTCTTCTAGAGATCCTATTGTTCAATTGCAATAAAGTTATACTGCTATAATTTTGTAAAAATCTAACATGGTATCAGAGCAATTCTAAACGAAGCCATTGCTAAGAACTAGGAATTGCTATTTGAAGGCCTTCCCTCAACAATCCAAGAGAAAAAGAAACTTGGAAAGTTCACTCTAGGGGAAGTGCATCTTCTAGTGAAGGAACGAGATCTTTGGGATCTTGAATCAAAGGTTGTTCCTACACTAACAGATCCATCTCAGTTGGCAGCACAAGGACATCAAGGCCAGAGAGTGATTCTGGATGTTATAAAGGATCACTTAATTCCTCATGTAGCAAAGGAAACATCAATTGGAGACATGTTTAAAGCTCTAACAAGTTTATTCTAGAGTGATAACATGAACAAGAAGATGATTCTAAGAGATAAACACGAGGATGTTCAGATGTCAAGATCTAACAATGTTACCAACTATCTCATGAAGATAACCCATATACGTGATCAACTTGTATTCGTTGCAGAGAAAATAGTTCATGCAGAGCTTGTCAATGTGGCATTGAATGGATTCACCAAGCATTCGGATTCGGGAACCATTTATAAAAGGGCTCTGTGCTCAAGAGAAACTCCTTGACTGGGAGAGGCTTTGGGACGATTATATCCAGAAAGATACTCTAGAGGAATCCAGAGCATGCAACCAGGGAGGTAGCGATGAGAACTTTGCCCTTGTCAGCAAGGCAGGAAAGGGCAAAGAAAGAGTTCTAGCAAGAAGGGTAACAGTGAAGGAGAAGCCTCACAACCAGAAAATAAGGACTTGAGTAAAATCAAGTGTTTTATTTGCCACAAGAATGGGCACTATGTGTTGACCACCTAACCAACTAGGTGGCCAACCATGTACCATGTGCATGGTAGCTGAGAAAGAAGTACCTAAAATAGTTTGTTCAAGCGAGGCAGCTCTTCTTCTTATCTATAATCTTTTCTCCATGAAATTTCTGCACCCCTGCAGTGGATATTGTAATGATATGTCAGCATGAGGGTCTAGTTTTTGTATAACTTAGTTGCCTAGAACTTTTTCATTAAGGAAGTCCTTTCATCGAGTTTTTTTTCCTTGGATAATTATAATTCATTTTTAGTGATTTTAATTATCTGAGTTTTTCACTCAAAAATACCTCCAAAGTGGTGAAAGGTGTTCTAAGATCGAGTTCATGGGGTGACTAAGGCCTAAAAATGTTCTATGTAACCATGCTAGACACTATGCAGAGTCTTGCGGAATTTCATTAGGTTTTACCTAGGATTTTTTAATTTTTGGTGATTAAAAAATGTCCATCAGCATAAAAATGTTGTAATAAAAAGAGGGTTGAATGGCATCTAATGCCCATGAATAGGGGTATGGGTACTCAAAATCAATGGCATGAGTCCCCCTACGCCCTTGGACAAAGTTTGAAGTCATTCAGACAGTTCTTGCTAAGGTTTTGGTCATGTTTGCCAAAGTCAGTCAAGGAAATGGGGGAAATTGTCAATTAATTAGCAAGCCAAATTTTGGAAAATTGCCTAAAGTCACTTGGAAGGGGAAAATTAAGTTTTCCAAGTGTTATGTTATGTTCCTAAGGTGACTTTAGAAGAAAAAATGGCCCCCCATGCAAGTGTTTCACAAGAATGAAGATGTCGCCAAAGGGGGGGCATTCTCTCTACCATGGAAATTGAGATATTTAAAAATAAGCCAAAGGGGTCCCACTTTGGTGGTCCCCCCCTTTGGGCCTAGAATAAAGATTAAAAATATTAGAGGGGGGTTTCCTCCCCATTTCTATTTGATTTATCACCCTAGGAGGTGCCCCCAAGAGAAGTGGTTCCCCTCTTTGAGCCCCCACTCTCTCATTTTGGCAAGTGCCTTGCATGCACTTGGGCTCTCTCCTCACTCATTCCTATTGATGGAGGCTTCTCCTCCTCATTTGGGTTAGAATCTCTCATGCTCTCTCTTGCTTCCATTTTTCTCATTCTTTGAGATTACTGTAATTTCCAGCCATTGAGCATTTTTAATAAAAATCTTTGGAGGAGATCTTGTGTTTATGGTGGTGACTTGCTCCCGTTTTCTCAAGTTTTTTCAAGTACAAGTGGGGCCAAAGAGGCAAACTGTTTTGCCTTGGTAAGATCTTCTTGGTTTGTGTAGATCTTATGAATTTTTCTCTCTTACATTCAAGAACTTCAAGCATTTCTTGGTTGAATAGTTTGATTTCTTAAATCATTGTGAGAATCTCACCTCTCTTTGTGTTTGTTTAGCTTATCTTTCAAGTTGCAAGTTATCCGGATTGAAGAGTGGATTCTTTTGTTAGATGCAACACTCCTTCAACCATTTGAAGAGCAAAGAGCACACTAACTCCTTACTTCAAAAAACATTCTGTATTTTTTTATTATCTCTATTTGCATCTTCAAGTCTAGTTTAAATCTTCATTTTACAAGTTATTTGAAGCCATTAATTCTATAATTTTTATTACATATCTTGAGCAAATTTTTACACTTTTATGCAAGGTGTCCCAAAGTAATTTTGGGCCTCTTTTACTACTTTTTGCTTGTTGTTTTTTTGCAGGTTTAGGGTTTTACAAGGGGAAACTCTGTCAAAATTTGGGCAAAAAATAGTGCAAGGAACCCCCAAGGGTCACCACTTCAAAACCCATTTGCCTCAAAGTGGTCAAATCCTCATTCTCTTTCTCATTTTTCCTTATCTAAATAAGCTGAAATTTTTGCCATTGTCACAAGTCCAAGAGAGTCTCTTGGACTTGATTCTTTGTTTCATTTTCAAAGTTATATTTGAGGTATATATTTTGGCCACCCCTTGCATGCAAAGGAGGTAGGGCTTTCCCACCCTTGCATTGCAAAGTGAAGAGAGACTAAGGCTTGTTATTTTCCATTATTTACTTTTAATTGCTTGCCCCATCTCTTCTTTAGGAAGAGAGTTGTGTGGCTAGGTTAGCATTTGTTATTCTTTGAAATTTGTCATCCATTGCATGCAAAGGAAGTTGGGCTTGCCCACCCTTGCATAGCAGTTGAAGAAGAATTAGAGTAATTAGTTCTCATATCCGCAAGTTTATTTTTTTGCCCCATCATTTCCATTTGGAAAGTGGTTTGAGTGGTTAGGATTAGTTTGTTATTTAGCTTTATTTTATTTTATTGCCCACACCTTGTAAGTGATTTGGCTTTGCCATCCTTGCAATATCATGCCGACTAGTGTAGTTAAATCTTTTTAAAGATTTTTTTTTAATTCTTTTTTTTGAAGTAAATAAACATTGCCCTAATCTTCGCCCTGTAATCACTCCCCTTGTCAGTTGGTCTGACCCTAGGTGACAAGAAAGAGAGAAGGTTTGAGTTGGCTAGATTAATAGGCACCCAACTTTTATCTTGATAAGAAATTGAAAAAAGAAAGGTTGACCTGTGGAGCTAGAGGTGTAGAGGCTGTTGGGAGCCTCGTGGCACTTAGTGTCCTATTGAGCGCCCAACAATCTTTAGGATTGACTTGTGGAGCTAGAAGGGAACCTTGTGTTCTCTTGTTGAGCACCCAACAATCTCTTTCAAATCATAAGAGATAAGTGTTAGGGGTAGACACATTTAAATAAGTTGGTACTTTTATTGTTTCACACATTAATTCCCCTAAGTTCAAGTGAGACCTAAAATGAACTAAAACTTACAGGACCATTTTCAAAACACTACAATCTCTTATTTCATTCACAAATTTGCTTTCAAAGCATTTTCAGTTCAAGTTATTTACATTTTCAGATCAAGTTACATTTCATTTAATGCAAGATGAGCTATGTTAATAAGCAATTTATTGTATTCAATGATCTAAGGATTTGGGAAGCATTTCATTTCAAATACTTGTATATCTTATATTTTTACATTATTGTGTATTATATTTTCCAAAGCCCAATAGAATAGGCACTGAACTTGAATAATTGTTTCTGTCTTTCTTGTAATTGCATTTGATTTAATTCGAAAGCAAGGCGTGCCTGTCATTGAAAACTATTGCATCTTTGCATGGTTGCTTGTCATCAAACTTAATTTAAACCTTCATAAATTCTAACTCCCGATTAAAATCTTTAAGAAACCAAGTAAGTACTGGCTACCCCCCTTGACCTTTAGGGAGTTCGGTCTAAACGGAGGAGTTAGGAATCAAAGTGACATTGGGTTCTAAACTCATAGTTGCCCTCAAAAACACACCTAGCAGTTGGGAGACTTTTATGTGGTTAAGTGTGTTTTAGGCGGCAACACTATGCATCTCAATATTCAAAGAAGAAGAAAGGAAAAGGGAAGACGCAGTAAGAATTAGCATCTGCAGAGACTTAGTTGAGTGAGTTTGTTGCAAAGTTCAAGAGTGACTTCTCAGTAGTTTCCTACCTAACCACCAATACAATTGATAGGAGTGAGTAGTACTTGGACAATGGTGCATCTCGTCATATGACAGAAGCCTGGGAGTTATTTAGGAGATTGATATAGTCAGACTCAAGAATCCATGTGGAGTTTGGTGATGATGACAAGTATGCAGTCAAAAGAGAGGGAACAGTCTCGTTCCAGCTTGAGTCAGATGATTCGTTTGAGGCCCAAAATATGCTATTTGTACCAGAACTAAAGAAGAACTTGCTCTTAGTCTCAATTATGGAAGACAAGGGTTTAGTCATTATCTTTCGGAGAGGGCAAGCACTCATACATCCAAAGGGAGCTAGCTTTGACATAGCATTGAGGATTGGGGTTAGAGAGGGCAATTTATACAGGTTGCAGGGAAAGCTTGTTCAAGCCTTAGTACATGACAGTGACAACCTGTGTAACCTATGGCACAAGAGGATGGGACACCTGCATTACAAGGTGTTTTCGATTCCGAGGGAGATTGTCATTAGTATTCCAGATTTCAATGTTGAGCAATAGGGCATATGCAGAGGGTGTGCACTTGGCAAGAATGTCAAGACTGCTTTTCCAAGCAGCAAGAGTAGGTCCAAGGGGATCTTGGATCTTATTTATTCAGATGTATGTGAACCAATGTCTATAGTGTTAATGCAGGGAGCATCGTACTATGTGACATTCATTGATGAATTTTCCATGAAAACATAGATCTTCTTTATGAAGACCAAAGATGAGATCTTCAATCGATTTCAGGAGTTCAAAGCCCAGGTGGAGAACTTCACAGGAAAGAAGATCAAGGACTTGAGGTCAGATAACAGTGGAGAGTGTTATCATATTCTATTTTTTAGACACAATACATTTTTCAGCCAGATCTCTTACATATGAGATGCTGAGATGAGCAGTTTTGACGGATCATTATTTTGTTAGTGGACTATTATACTCTCCCATGTCAGGACTGAGTTTCAATACACTCAGACTCGAGGACTGATGTAGCCATTTAGTCATTTGCAGAGCAGTTAGTGATGCCCAGATTGGTTCTAGTGTTTTCTCATTGGACAGATGATGATTCGGATGGATTATTTGCATGGTTATGACTCAGCATTTATTTTATTGTGTTATGGTTATCATTGCTCTTATACTCATCTTTGTGACATATACTAGCATTTAGTGTCATCATCTGGCGGTCATAAATATACAGACTTGGATGTATTTGTATGATGTATTGGTGTCCCTACTTCGACTTGGAAGTTCCTGATATGTACTCATTGGTTTTACCCTCCCTACGGAGAATAGAGGTAGTCATTCCCACCATTCTTTGGCTTGCTAGTGTTGGTTTCATCTTTCACTGTCTCCACCCATCCATTACCTTCCAGTTTTGTTTTTAACCCGACTTACTACTTGACTTATGGCATGGAGGACCTTTCCCTGCTAGAACATTTGTTGGACAAACCTCCATGTTTATAGTGTGTCTCAGCTCTGAGTTGGTGACAGAACTTGCCTTTGGTGAGTTGGATTGTATGCCTAAATCATTTTGGTCGATTGTGCCGATGTTTGGCACTGTGCAAAATTCCCCCTAGTCACTTGAGATATTGTTGGCTAAAATTGAAAGCTCATGTACTACTTGTATCGGAAATGTTTATATATGCGCCCATGGAAAATGTAAATTTTAAAATGTATTTCTTAACATATACGAGCAAAGGGCAAGAGCAATGAAATGCTAAAATACTCCGTGAAGGGTATAAGATAAGGTCCCAAAAGCAATGGTTAAATATATGCTACATCCAAATATTGCTAACCTTATAAATTTGAATGTCCTAGATGAAAGCTGCAGTTAGCTATGCTTTTAAGCACTGGTGAAGTCCCCAAAAGGACATATAGGCCAAAAAGGCCTTGGAAATAAAATTGATGGTCCTAATGAACCTGGATCAAACTTGATGTAGACATGATGCCTAAGTTGAATAAGCACTCTCTAAACAACTCAACCATTTGTGAGGCACTGTCATTCCCTGTGTTGTTGTTTGTCCAGCATATGGTTATAGTGAGTATTCCCTTTCCATATCCAAAGTGTCATGATGTTAAGTTGGTAGTCATCATTTTCCCTAGCCTTCTCAATTTCAGCCTTCACCCTTCACTAGCAAATTGACTACAACTATGAAGTGAGTATAGTCCTGAAAGTCTGGTCTGAGTAATAATAAATAAAACCCTATATATGTATTTGGTTGATGTACCGCCAGTGAGGTGATTGCTACTTGTTATGATTGTTACTTAAATGATTTGTAGAGCATGTCTTAGCCTTGTAACACTTGCAGCAGATGGATGATAGTCTGAGTTATATTATTGGTATCTGGTCATTTACAGGTGATTATATGGTCTATTGGATATTGTTGATGGTCAGGCAGAGACCTAGAAAGGGTATGAGTATGCACCCTAGATGGATTTGGACTCAAGGAATAAACCTAGAAAGGGTATGAGTATGCACCCTAGATGGATTTGGACTCAAGGAATAAACCTAGAAAGGGTATGAGTATGCACCCTAGATGGATTTGGACTCTCTGAGTTTAGTGAGATAGCTTATTTTTAGTTCCAAGCACTTGCAAAGATGATCAAGCTCATTTTACCCTTCTGATGCAGTTTTGCTTCACTGGATGATGTCTCCGAGCAGGGAGATGTTTTTATTGGATCTCCTAGGGCATTGTATGGGCCATAGGGGGTACAGCCAATTGATTGTACCATAGTACCACCATCCCAGAGAGCTTGGTGGGCTTAGTTTGACAACGCAAGCACCCAAGGAGGTTGTTTTGGCAGGTTCACGTTTCCCGAGGTAGATTAAAAAATGATTAAATGGCTATTGAAGAAATCGATTTGGGCTACTGAGGCAAGGAAATGACATGGGATGAGTCATAATGATGAGTGTGACGTCCTCCGCACCTTCTCCAGCAGTTGCAGCACCTGATTGGGCCCACACCTATTTTTGGGGCATTTTTATATTATTTTTTAGAGCTTCTGGGAGGCTCACGATTTCCTCAAGGAGGCACAAAGTCAAAAAATTAAAATATTATATTATTTTATTGTGCCATGGGGCACCCAGAGGGAGTTAGTTAACACTCCATGGACCCACCATGTGCTTCATTTATTTCTTGTTGAGTGGGGTACCCTCTTTATGGGTGATCTAGTCCTCTTTGGTACTTTATGGTTATATTGCAGTGTTCCACCAAGTTTCTGGGACGGGGGGGCGTGGGAGCGGGGAAACGCACATTGGGGACGTGTAGAGACACCCCAAAATTTTGGGGTATTTTGGGGGACGGGGGGGCGGGGAGGCATCAGGGTCCCTAACATAGGGGGGTCGGTCTCTAAAATTATAAAAAAGAAAAAGGAAGAATAATAAAAATATGAACCCCAACATATAAACATATCAATTCCTCATCCCATCACCATTTGCATACCAGCATGCTTACGTTCTCAAAGAATTTAGTGTAATTTAATGTAATCGTTATAGCCAAGCATATCATATCGATGTTTGTTTCTTTTTATTTGTTTCTATTTCGTTTTAAAACCACCATTTAGTGTAAAAGCCTAAAATTTAAGATGAACCATTTCTTTTTTAAGTAAAAAAATTTAAAAAATTGAGGGTAGTGGGGGCCTGTCGGAGCCCCCCATTTTCAGGAGGGGGTGTGTGGGAGCCCCCCAATCCGGGAAACTCCTAGACCCCCGTTTCCCCAAGTTTCACAGAAAGGGGGGCGCTAGGAAACGTTTCCCATGGAGCCCTCGGGGCGTGGGAAGCGTAGGGGGCGAGCCCCCGACCCTGGGAGGCGCGTCCCCGTGGGACACTATTATATTGATCCATGTATTGTATGTTGAGCTCATCTCAACCATTGATTAAAAGTTAAAACACTTATATCTTTTAATCTTAGCCACTCGTTTTGAAAGTGGTTAGGATTTTGGTTCTCTCATTTCTATTTAAAGGAGAGAGCTTTTCATTTGTAAGGGGTCTTTGGCTCTTGGATCTGATTAATAGAAAAACTTTCTTGTAGATATTTTTTGGATCTCCTTTGCATCTGGTGTTCTTAGATGGTGATTGGAAAGTCTTTTGCTTCCTAGCATTCGAGAAATTTGTGTGAGATCTATATTTTTGGGGGGGATCATTGTCTTGTCTACAGGAGGGCGACTTCATCTTGGGCATTTTTGCAGGGGGACCTCAACTCGCTTGGATTGGCTTCGTCTTGTATCAGGGGGTTCTCATTAGTTTCATTGTGATCTATGATTACATCTTGTTACTTTTCTATAGATCTAGTTTTTCTTTCCTGATACGGCAAATCTGATATTGTTGACGTTTGCTTGGCAGGAGAGAGCGCGCATTGGTCACTTGAAGCAAAACGTTGGGCTTAGAAATCACACAGGTCTTCTCAAATTGATCGAGATAGCGGGGATCATCACCTTCAAGGCATCTGCAAGGATTTCCAGGTAAGATCTACAGGTTAGTTCGTTTCTTCCAGATCTCAATCCATTGACACGTGCTTTTCTACATTTTTCTGAAAAATCCATAAATAATAAAAAACCAAAAATACGAAAAAATAAACCGTTCGATCTCTCGACAAACCACTGCTGGGTTTTGTAGATCGGGCCTCCCTCTCACTAATTCATCCCTAACGCTGAGCTAGTTTGGCCGGTTTGCCCTAGATCTAAGAAACTGCCTTCTCAAACCCTAGCGCCCCTCACTGAATTTTTTACCTTTTATGTGATCTGATTTTTCTGGAAAAATAACAACTTGGGTTTGTAGACCAGGGCCTCCTCACTCCATCCATTTGGCGTGACAACCATCCATTTGGGAGTCTAGGCAGTCTTGGTTCCACCTCCTTAGTTGCTTGTCCCTCTACCATCCATCTTGGATCCACCTTACATAGGCAGCTACAAGGTTGGTGATAACAGAGAGTACACCTCAAATAACTTCAAGGATTTTTGCAAGGAGGCAGGGATCAAGAGGAAGAAGACAGTCTCATACATCCCACACCAGAATGGGGTTGCGGAGAGAAAGAATTGATCCATCATCAGTATCTACAAAGGACATGATTCATGACCAGCATCTTCCTATGTTCTTTGAGCAGAGGGATGTAGCGCGACAGCATATTTGCAAAATAGGAGTCCTCACAAGATATTGGAGCACAAGACTCCTGAGGAGGCCTTCATAGGAGTGAAACCAATGATCGGACATCTCAGGGTCTTTGGTTGTCCAATTTACATCTATGCGATTAAGGAGAAGAGGATGAAGCTTGAGCCTTCAGGAGAGAAGGGCATATTTGTGGGGTACCACGAGACCTCAAAGGCTTATAGGATCTTCATGCTAGCACAGCGGAAGACAGTGGTGAGTTGAGATGTTAAGTTCGAGGAGAAGTTGACATCTAGGAAGTCTCATGAGTTGCCACCAATGGCAGAGGACGAGGAGCTAGTGGCTCCAAAGGGAGAACTGAGTTCACAGACTTCTAGTTCAGGGAGTCGGCCTTCAGGTGAGGAGGAGTTAGCTCCTTCCAGTTCTATCAAGAGACCCAGATGGTTTGAGCAGACATTGAGGGATGCTCAGGAGCATGTTGTGGTTCCTAGAAGATCATTTAAGGAGAGTAGGCCTCCAAGGAAAATTGCAAACTATATGGCATTGATGACCAACATCATTGATTCCGAGCCTTCAGATTTTGAGGAAGCAGACAACCAGCAGGTCTGGAGGGATGCCATGGTGGAGTACAACTCCATCATGAAGAATGATGTTTGGGACATTGTACCTATACAAGAGGGGAAGGTTGTGGTGACTTCTAGGTGGCTCTTCAAGATCAAGCATGTTGCAGATGTCAGCTTCGTGAAGTTCAAGGAAAGGCTCGTGGCAAGAGGGTTCTCTCAGAGAGAGGGAGTGGACTATGAGGAGACATCCACTCTTGTCACCAGATATGCTTCCATTCAAGTTGTGATATCTATTGCCTCAGTCATGGAGTGGAGGATTCACCAAATGGACATGAAGACAACCTTCCTTAGTGAGATTATTGAGGAGGAAGTAAATATAGAACAACCTCAGGGCTTTGAGCTACATGAGAGGGAGCCTCATGTGTGGAGGCTTAAGAAAGTCTTGTATGGACTCAAACAGGCACCCAGAGCATGGTATTCCAAGATTGACGGATACTTGCAGAGCATGGGCTTCACCAAGATTGAGGCAGATCCCAACTTGTACTTCATTCTTGTTGGATCTAAGCCAATCATCTTGGTGTTGTAGGTCGATGATTTAATTCTCACATATGCAGAGAGGATTATAGCAGTGTGCAAGTTACCAACATGAAGAAGGTTGACATTTCAGATTCAATGTGAGTGGATCCCGGATTATACAGACAAATGATTGGTTCCTTGATGTATTTGGTCAACACTAGGCCAGACATATGTTTTGTTGTGAACACCTTGAATCAGTTCATGGTGGAGCCGAGGCAGGTGCATTGGGTAGCAATGAAGCATGTGCTCAAATATTTGAGGGGCACAGTGGAGTATGGATTGAGGTATCTTGGAGGTCATGGAGTGGAGATGCAGGGTTATTCAAGCTCAAATTAGGCAAGGAGTGCAGTAGATCGAAAGAGTACCCTGCTTCAGCTTGGGCTCAGCAGTGATTTCTTGGTCCAACAGGTAGCAGAATTTCATAGCACTCGGTTCAACAAAGGCGTAGTACATGGCAGCGAGTATAGCAAGTTGTGAGGCTAATTAGATTCACAAATTACTTACAAGATTATTTGGTCAAGAGTTGGAGACTACTATTATCACATATATAGTAGTCGGGCTACCATATTCTATTTTTCAGATACAATACATTTTTCAGCCAGATCTCTTACACATGAGATGCTGAGATGAGCAGTTTTGACGGATTATTATTTTATCCGTGGACTATTGTACTCTCCCATGTCAGGACTGAGTCTCAGGACACTCAGATTTGAGGAATAATGTAGCCATTTAGTCATTTACAGAGCAGTTATTAATGCCCAGATTTATATCAATGCTTTCTCATTGAATAGATGATGGTTCAGATGGATTATTTGCATGATTATGACTCGACATTTATTTTATTGTGTTATGGTTATCATTGCTCTTATACTCATCTTTGTGACATATACTAGCATTTAGTGTCAATGATCTGGCGATCATAATTATATGGACTTGGATGTATTTGTATTATGTATTGATGTCCCTACTTAGTCTTGGAAGCTCCTGATCTATACTCATCGGTTTTACCCTCCTTAGGGAGAATAGAGGTAGTCATTCCCACCATTGTTTTGGCTTGCTAGTGTTGGCTTCATCTTTCACTGTATCCACCCATCCATTACCTTCCAATTTTGTTTCTAACTCGACTTACTACTTGACTTGTGGCATGGAGGACCCTTCCCCGCTAGAACCTTTGTTGGACAAATCTCCTTGTTTATATTGTGTCTTGGCTCTGAATTGGTGACAGAACTTGCCTTTGGTGAGTTGGATTGTATGCCTAAATCATTCTGGTCAGTTGTCTCGATGTTTGGCACTATGCAGAACTCCCCCTGGTCACTTGAGATGTTGTTGGCTAAAACTGAAAGCTCATGTACTACCTGTATTGGAAATGTTTATATGCGCCCATGGAAAATGAAAATGCTAAAACTGTGTTTCTTAACATATGTGAAAAAAGGGCAAGAGCAATGAAATGCTAAAATACCCCTTTAAGGATATAAGAAAAGGTCCAAAAAAGGAATGGTTAAATATATGCTATATCCAAATATTGCTGACCTTATAAATTTGAATATGTCTTAGATGAAAGCTCCAGTTAGCTGTGCTTTTAAGCACTGGTGAAGTCCCCAAAAAGACATATAGGCCAAAATGGTCGTGGAAATAAAATTGATGATCCTAATGAAACTGGATCAAACGTGATGTAGACATGATGCCTAAGTTGAATAAGCACTCTCTGAACAACTCAAGCATTTGTGAGGCACTGTCATTCCTTGTGTTGTTGTTTGTTCGACATGTGGTTATAGTGAGTTTTTCCTTTCCATATCCAAAGTGTCATGATGTTAAGTAGGAAGTCATCATTTGCCCTAGCCTTGTCAATTTCAGCCTTCACCCTTCACTAGCAAATTAACTACACCTACGAAGTGAGTATAGTCCTGAAAGTCTGGTCTGAGTAATAATAAATAAAACCCTATATATGTATTTGGTAGATATACCGCCAGCGAAATGACTGCTACTTGTTGTGATTGTTACTTAAATGAGTTGTAGAGCATGTCTTAGCCTTATAACACTTGCAGCAGATGGATGATAGTCTGAGTTATATTATTGGTATCTGGTCATTTACAGATGGTTAAATTATCTATTGGATATGGTTGATGATCAGGTAGAGACCTGAGAGGGGTATGAGTATACACCCTAGATGGATTTGGACTCTTTGAGTCTAATGAAATAGTTTGTTTTTAATTCCGGGCACTTGCAGAGATGGTCAGGCTCATTTTACTCTCTGGATGCAGTTTTGCTTCACAGGATGATGTGTATGAGCAGGGAGATATTTTTATTGGATCTCCTAGGGCGTTGTATGGGGCATAGGGGGTGCAGCCACTTGATTGGACCATAGTACCCCCATCCTAGAGAGCATGGTGGGTTTAGTTTGACAACGCAGGCACCCTAGGATGCTGTTTTCGCAGGTTCACGTTTCTCGAGGCAGATTAAAAAAATGATTAAATGGCTACTGAAAGAATCGATTTGGGCTACTGAGGCAAGGAAATGACATGGGATGAGTCTTGATGATGAGTGTGATGTCCTCTGCACCTCCAACAGTTGCAACACCTGATTGGGCCTGTTACCAACTTATTTGTACCATAGTTGGATTACCTGAGGAGCCGCCATCTGACAAACATGATAAATGTTTGTGTTCCAGTGTATCAAATGATCCGCCATTTGTGCCTAGCTAGTTTTGGCTAGTCAGTTTTTGTTTTCAATATTTATGACCATGGCCCCGCGGGGTTTGTAATAAAATGGCTAGTAGGGTGTTTTTGAGTGGTTCGGTCTCCTAAGACGTAGAATTTCAACTAAGGTATTCCAGAGAATTTTTTGCCCTTGATGATTATGCTTTGCCTATAGCTAAGTATAATCGACGAGGTTTTCTCCCGCTTCCTCCAAAGCTGAAATGCCTAATTTTGAATTCTGGGCCTTGGGAGGTTATTAGAGCCCAACTGAGTATGTATAAACCTACTAGACATTATTAGAATAGACTATGGTCATGTCCCAAGTCACTATGGTCATGTCCCAAGTCATTTACAGAGAAATTATTAATTAAAATATTGAAAATGAATATTTTGGAGAAAATCAAAAACTCTCCAAAATTAACCAAATTGAATAAAATAAAAGGCTAAATGACATGGCATTAGGCATTTATGATGATTAAACTCGGCACAAATCCTCTTCAGTCAACAATCGGAGAGCATTAAAGGTACATTCAGTTAGCAGACTTGTCATCTCCAACTAAACTCACGAATTGGATGATTTGGAGGGCTGTGATTGGTCTGGTTATGGAGCAGGGTAATAATTGAAATGAAGGTTTGGTGCAAACCCTAAGGGTTTTGGCACCTAGCACTACCAATCAACTCCTCCTTCGACCCTCACGCCTCCATCCTCAAGCTCACGCCCTCATCTTCTCAAGGATGCGCCTTCACACGTGTGGGCTTCCAGTTGGTTGTTTTGTGAAGTTTAGGGTTGGGAGTGAGGGCGCCTTGCCTAGGTGGAGGCCACCCCTCACTCACACCAACTATTTCTTAGATCTGGGCTCTCGGTTGTGTGCCGAGCCAGCTAGGTTATGGGGTTTGGTTTTAGGGTTTTAGCCTTCTCTCTTTGTATAAATGAAGGCTCTTTTCAACTCTATCGGGTGGATGATTGATGTAAAGAACCTCTGGTGAAATATTGTAATGCTTGTTGCTCTCATGCAACCCATTTGAATAAAGAAAGGCTTTGGAGGCTCATGCTGTGTAGATCTTGGATGCATATGTTCCGGTTAATGAGGTGATATTATTTCAATTTCTTTGCTTTTGCTAATTTGTGGGTATTAATACATGCTTTAGAGGGCTTATATAAGCACGTAAGAATAGATTTTTGTAGCTATCACGTAATCTATTTATTCATTTGCTTCCAGAAATCTAAAAGAGCATTGTTTTATTCAATTATATTTCATGCTTTTTATGATTTCATTTAGTAAATAATACATGATTTAATCCTCTTTTTTGGCAAGTGTACAAGTCTTTGTCTGCAGATCACTCCACCGCACCAAGTAAAAGGTTGAGCTAAGTTGCATCTCCTTTTCTTGGAGACATGCATAGGTTTCTAGCAGTTGCATGCTTTTTTGAGATCCAGGGTGGTTTCAAAGATTCAAGATCCAAGTGGTTTTATCTCCTTTATTCACCCTAAAATTAAAATTTCAATTCTTCCACTTTATGTTTGCAAGTAAAAATCTGATCTATAAGGTGAATCATTTGTATGTTACTTGCTCTCATTTCTAGATCTAGTAAGTGTTAAAACTTTGCATTTTATTTAGATCTAGTTAGTACTTGAAGTAGCATAAAAAAATCCTATCTTTGCTGAAGTACTAAGTGTAATTTTTTAGTGTATTGTATTGTCTAATCCACCATTTTGCAGGAAAATAGCTCGCTGGTTTTTCTCTTTTCATGACAGGTTAAGCAGAAATGCTGGCAAAAAACTAAAGATACAAGCTCCAATAAACATTCATTTTTCCCCCTTCTTCACCCCCCTTCTCCAAGTTGCCTTGAAGACATTCTCAAGATCACAAAAGGACTCCAAACTTCAAGAGCTTTGTAAAAAATAATAAAGAGCAAGTGGGATTTAAGGCTCCCACGCCCCTCTTCCCCCATTTGGGGGAAGCTTGTATCGTCTCTTTCTTTTTTCATGTTTTATTTGCTTAATAATTTGCTAAAGTAGAATAGGATAGAATAGTTTAAATTTTTTAAAATTTTGCTTTTCATTAAAGTTGGATAGAAAAATTGCTTAGTCCATTACTTAGTTAGTTCAAAGTTTTATTTACTTTATTTAATATAATATTGCAAAACCTAAAAGATACCAAAATCTCTTGAATCTCACCGTAAGGTGGATCAAGAGTGCTCTCTGTCGGAAAGTTTGTTTAACTGTCTTTCTTTTATTTTCATGCACTTCATCTTTTTACAAGTTATTAATTAATTAATTTCTAAGACTCTTGAACTTGCTGAAACCCAAGTCAAGAGCACTCTCTATCGGAGAGCATTCCCACTGCATTTCATTGCATCAAGCATATAGTTTAGCTAAGACTCTTGAACTTTTGTCATAAGACAAAGTCGAGCGCTCTCTGTAGGAGGGTTTTAATTTATTTATTTAATAAAATCTTTCAACTCACATTCCCTCTAATTAATTTACTTCATTGATATCCTTCACCTAGTATGCTCTGCCGACTTTCGAGTTGGGCTCGTACTCAGAACGATGAACGGACTTGCTAAGACCACAATAACAACACAAATTAAAATTTCACCCCTTAACCAACGCACCGGCGTTGTAGAAAGTTTCAAGTCCATTCTCAGTAAGGGCGCCGAAACTCCCCGTTGTCTAAGAGTCACGGCTAGCTGGTCAATCCTGGATACCTGCCCGAGATGCTGGACGGGCCGACATGTCTAGAAAAGAGTGACTTTGAACACCTTCCCGGTCGATCTCTGATACCTTCTTCGTTTCAAAGCCATAATAAACAAGACCACTAAAATCTTTAAAACGTACCAAGAGCACTCGCATAACATTCACTAGCTTTATTTCAAGACTTGTTGTTAATTTCTTTAAGCATTGCAGTACTTTGACTCCATAAGGCACTGGTCTATTATTTTATGCATGATTATTAATCTGGATCATTTTGTCTTTGGCTTATAAAAAATCTTTATCTGTGAATGCATCTTTATCTACAAGTTCTTGATATACTGTTCATCTTTTAATCCAGTACAGCAACGTGGATTGCTTTGTCTTGTGTTCGAATTCTTATAAGTATAATTATCTTTCATCATAATAACTCCTAAACAACACCCATCCGCATCATTCGAACATTAGAACTTAACTTAAACACATTGAGCCATATAAACTCTTTGTTAGGGACTATCCCCCTTGGCTTCGTTAGAAGTTAGCCTCAACGGAGGCGCTAGGAGTAGGTGACAGTACCTGGCTCTGTGCTTGCCCCCAAGGTCACACCTCTCCCACTTTCTGAAGTGAGGAGACAGCTTTCGGAAGATTTCTGCTGGTGGTGTGCAATCGACGGACAACAAGGCCCACACCTATTTTTTGGGCATTTTTATATTATTTTCTGGAGCTTTTGGGAGGCTCACGATTTCCTCAAGGAGGCACAAAGTCAAAAAATTAAAATATTATATTTTTTATTGTGCCATGGGGCACCCAGGGGGAGTTAGTTAACACTCCATGGACCCACCATGTGCTTCATTTATTTCTTGTTGAGTGGGGTACCCTCTTTATGGGTGATTTAGTCCACTTTGGTACTTTATGGTTATATTGATCCATGTATTGTATGTTGAGCTCATCTCAACCATTGATTAGAACATTTTATCTTTTAATCTTAGCCACTCGTTTTGAAAGTGGTTAGGATTTTGGTTATCTCGTTCCTATTTAAAAGAGAGAGCTTCACATTTGTAAGGGGTCTTTGGCTCTTGGATCTGATTAATAGAAAGATTTTTTGTGGATATTTTCTGGATCTGCTTTGCATCTGATGTTCTTCGGTGGTGATTGGAAAATCTTTTGCTTCCTAGCATTCAGAATATTTTGTGAGATCTATACATTTCTTTCGGGATCTTTGTCTTGTCTATAAGGGGGTGTTTTCAGCTGGAGGGTTTTTGCAAGGGGGACTCAACTCACTTGAATTGTTTTCGTCTTGTATCGGGGGGTTTTCATTAGCTTCATTGTGATCTATGATTACATCTTGCTACTTTTCTGTAGATCTAGCCTTTTCTTTCATGGTACAGCAAATCTGATATTGTTGAAGTTTGCTTGTGCAGGATAGGGAGGCGCATTGATCACTTGGAGCACAACGTTGGTCCTAGAACTCACTCATATCTTCCAGAATTGATCAAGATGGCGAGGATCATCATCATCAAGGCATCTACAAGCATTTCCAAGTAAGTCTCTTCTCTTTCATATCTCAATCCATTGTACCTGCTTTTCTTCAAATTTTCTAAAAAACTCCTAAATAATAAAAATCCAAAACATATTTACTCAGGGAACCGCTTGATATTTGAACAAACCATTCTGGGTTTTGTATATCGAGCATCCCTCTCACTGAATCATCCTCAACGTTGTCCAAATTGTGACTGGTTTGCCCTAGATCTGAATTTCTGACTGCTTGAACCCTAGCGCCCCCCACTAAAATTTTGACTTTTCCAAAGTTGACTTTTTCCAGAAAATAATCACGTGGGTTTGTAGATCAGGTCTTCCTCATTCCAGAACACCCCCAACGCTGAGCTAGTTCCTGCCAGGTAGCCCTAGATCTGAAAAACTGATTCAACCTCCTAGCATCCCTCATCAGAGTTTGACTTTTCCAAATCTGATTTTTCCTTAAATTTTCCGACTTGGGTTTGTAGATCAGGCCATCCTGATCTCTTCTCCACTCCAACGTTGAGCTGATAGTCTCCTGGCTGCCCTAGATCTGCAGATCTGCCTCTCCAAACCCTAGCGCTAGCCCTCCTTCTGTTGGTTTCACTATATCCTAAATCTTCCGGGCCAAACACTTTTCTGGGTCCATAGATCAGGGCATATCCCAGGTGGGTTCACTTAAACGTTGTGTTGATACTAACTCCATTACCCAAGGCTGAACAAGCACTGATCTCCAAGCATAGCGCTAGCCCTATTTTGACCTTTTTCCCCCGAAAGTTGACCACTCCTTGATAACTCAGGTAACTTGACTTTTTCATATCTCTCACTGAGTCTATCTCTTTGGTACTAGACAGTCCCAACTTTGTCCTTACTCACCCTGTCTCAGTTGTGTTTCCCAAGGCAGCGGTTACCTTCACTAGTTGCTAGTACCTCAACCCTAGATTTAGGGTTTCCAATTACCTTACACCTTACGTACCTCAAGCCATACTTGATCTGATTTGGTGTCTAGGTCTGATCTATCCTATTAGGAGTAGATCTAGGTCTCCCTCGTTGTTGTCTTGGACTTAGATAACATAAAGCGAAGACTACCTTGATTGACGTGACAACCATCCATTTGGGAGTCTAGTCAGCCTTGGTTCCACCTCCTTAGTTGCTTGCCCCTCTACCATCCATCTTGGATCCACCTCACACAGGCAACTAGAAGGTTGGTGATAACACCTACTATGATTCAATGCAATAATTAGAGTTGTATCAAACTCTGAGAATCCAGTGTTCCATGACAGGTCCAAGCATATTGAGATCATATATCATTTATCCGAGACAGGATCCAGAAGGGAGCAGTCAAGCTCCACTATATTTCCACAGATAAGCAGGTTGTAGACATTCTCACCAAACCCTTGGTGAAAGGGAAGTTTGTCTTCTTTGTTGACAAATGTAACTTCGGAAGATATTCTTGATGTACTTTTATTATACTATTGTTGAAACTCCTTCGGCAGAAGTTATTGATGTACTTAGTCATGTAAATGTACTTGAAAGAATCAATGTAAACCTTCCATTGTAAGTCGGGTCAAAAGTACCCACAAGAAATATTATATAAATGTTATTTTGTGTCTCCCTATACAAATCGACCCTGTAAGAGTAACAAGTCGGCCCAGTTAGTGTTGAATTTTAGCATTAGCATATAACTTAAAAAATTTGCAGATAACCTTAAACAAATAATAAGTGCAGTAAAAACACATTCATCACATCAACACAATGGACACAAGATTTTTCACTGGGAAACCTTCAAAGGACAAAAACCCCAAAAGCATTAGTAGCTCATCTCGTAAATGAGATGACTTACGAAATTCTTCAAAAAGTTCCTCAAACCCAAATCTGGATTTTAACCACAGTTACAGTAAAATTTCTGAGTAAAAAATCAGACTAAGAATTTCAAACCCCAGATCCACAATTTCCAGATTTACAAAAAATGCCCAATTTAGGGCTTTATCAGAAAAAACAAGTTTTTTCTCTCTCCTACCTGCAAAATCAGAGGCTGCCATGTTCAGATCTGAAGGTACCTGACAGTCTGTTCCAGTGAAGCACCACTCATCTGGAACTCGCGAGTCTTCACGAGTGGAATCCCAGGCCGATTAATCGCTGAAGGCTCGCCTAATACTCGCGCTACTCGCAGACTCGGTGGAACTCGGGGAAAAATCGCCGTGGAAGGGAAAACACGCCCTACGAAAAAGAAACAAACGCCGCGACTTTATGCTCGTTGGTTGAGTGTTGGGTCCGCGGACGGTGCTTTTGGATGGAAAATGAGACTGCACGAGTCTCTCCCTGTTATTCATTCGTTCATTAAGCAACCAATCGTTGCTAAGTGAAGGAATAAACGCCTGCAAATTTATATGATTCCAAACCATAGATAAATCCAGTCAAGACCTTATCCGCCGCACAGCCGATATGGACCGGACCTCGTACACTGCAGAGACTTTAGAAACAATATTACTTAGTCTCTTCAATTCATTATCCTTTTCTTTCTCCTCGAAAATTCTTATTCTAAAAATGATATTAATTGATTTGTATGTGAAAGAATAGGTATTTTTTATTTAATAGTTGAGTACTATTTTGAATTGCTGTGATTTTATTATAAAAGATAATAGGAATTCTAAAAGCATTTTGTTATTAAGAATTACATTTTTAATTTAAAAATGTAATACAAACCCTAAAATTTAAAAACATATGATATTTAACTTTCAATCTCCACCAAAATTGGCGAAAAGAGCAAACAGTATCTGAAAGAATCTTTTATTAAATGTCTCATAGAATTAATTAACCAGTTGTAACCCCAAGCCCGACTTGAAGCCTACCATGAATCTAGGTTAGGGTTGTTTAAGGCTTTTAGCCTGTTCTTATAACATCTTGGTTTATAGCTTTAGCCTTTAATCCTACCTCAACCGCCATTTAACATCTATAAAAGAGGGTGCAACATGGAAAAAAGGGTTTCAACAGTTCTCAAATTGGAAAATTTCTTGAATTTAAATTTTTGCATAAAAGATGGATCACGTTATGCTATATTATTATAATTTATGAAATAATGTTATGGATGATTGCATAGATTGTAGACTGTAGTTTTATAACTTATATGGATTGTAATGTCATTAATCTCTTTTTTGTGCCCAAAATTTATCATATTTAAGTTTTTTCCCTATTTGTCGAGTTTTGTCGAGTCTTGTCGAGTCTGTCCCAAGTTTTTCCCGAGTCGACGAGTCATATGCCAGCCGAGTCTTTGTCGAGTCTAAGTCATGCAACATTGGTATGTACTTCTACTGTTGTACGGCCGTACGAATCTGTCCTAATGCTTCCCAGCTGCCCTTCTGTCTTCCCTGCTGCCCTTCTGCTGGTGTCCAACTGCCACTGTGCAAGCTTGGTGCCACTTGGCAACCTGCCCGAGTCCACACGGGGTGGCCCGTGGGTTGCCCTGAGGGCTGTGCAACCACGGGTGAGCCCTATGGGCTGCCCGAAGGTGCTGGTGGTTCACGGCATCCCCAAGGGTCAACTCTAGGGCTACCCAAGGGTGCCTAAAGAGCCTCGGCCCTCACGGGTTGAGCTGCCCGAAAAAGAAAGGGGCAATGCCCCTGCCCAAAATCAGAAAAACAGACAGCCCATGAGAAGAGAAGAGGGCTGCCTGAAATTTCTCTTGGCTGCCCAAAAAAATGAAGAGAGTTGCCCCAATAATTTCTGAGAATAAAATTGCTGATAAAAACCCTAACTGAGGGTTTGCTGAGGATGCCCTAGCTGAGGCAAGAAAACAGTCTTCTTCAATAGCTTTACCTGTCAAAGCAAACTTGTATGTAATAATGAGAAGACTTGATCTTCTTTTATAGTCTTCATTCACCTGTTAAGTGGGCCAAAATTAGAAAAGATAAAATAATAATATTTTAATATTTTCCTAATTTCACTTTTACCTTCTTACCAAAAAGGTCTTTTTATTATCTTTGACTTATACCAAAAGTCTTTATTTAATTTTGACTTTCACCTGTGGTACAAAAGTCCTTATTTATTTTTTGAATTTTGACTTTAGCATTTTTCCAAGTGCCCATGTGGGTCTTTTTGACTCCAAAAGTACATCATCATAAACCAAGAGAGTTATTAATGCTTTTATCTCACACTCTGTATGACACCTAGATCTAGAACTAGGGTAACTTAACCAAGGGTAGCTAATCCTTGGAGAAGTACACAAAACCCATAGATCGAGGGTCAGAGTGCCAAAAGTCCTTATTTATTTTTTGAATTTTGACTTTAGCATTTTTCCAAGTGCCCATGTGGGTCTTTTTGACTCCAAAAGTACATCATCATAAACCAAGAGAGT
>LPNX011108911.1:182003-227859 GCA_001517045.1 Pseudotsuga menziesii
AGATCGAGGATCAGAGTGCCACACATGCCTAGACCCAGTCTAGGGCTTACAGTGCCTTCCTGGTAACCGACCAGGTGCCTCCATTCTCCAAGAGAATGGCTACTCAGAACTAAGCTGAGTCTACCAGTACTAGACTTGTCTACATCGTGGTCCCAGACCAGATGTCTACTCAACACTAGGTTGAGTCTACCCAGGGCAAAGCTGGGTCTATATCATGGTCCCAGACTAGATATCTACCATTCAACTGAATGGTCACTCAACACTCGGTTGAGTCTTCACCGTGGTCCCGAACTAGGTGGTCCCATTCTCCTAAGAGAAGGGCTCTCGATGCTGCTCAAAAAAATCAACAGTTAGGGGATTAGGTCACTCACTTGATGGGTATAAATAGAGAGGGCGCACCTCTCATTTGGACACACTTCTCATTCAAGCAAGTGCGCAAGAGAGAGAGAGAAGAGGTTCGTTGGAGATAAGAAGAAGCTACTTTTGTCTTTGGGGTTTGGCATTGCACTTGGTGACGAAATCTATGCTAAAGAAGTTGTTGGGATTTCTTCCTTGTGGTTTCCTAGAGGAAAATCTGTGTTCTTTTGTCTTGTTGTGCTTGTCTTTCTTTCAGTGATCCTATTGCTATGGTTATAATGAAATAGTGCTAAATGTTTGAAGATCTAATATAACCATTAAAATTCTAACATGGTATCAGATCCATCCTGAAAGGGGTCATTGTACAGTCGTAACAACTGCAATTGTCGAAGATTAGGGCTCCATGTTTTCTGCCTTTCCATCCACAGATCAAGCTCAACTTTTGCATCATTGAACTTGCCCTAGAAGGGCGCATCTTTCTGTGGATGAAGTTTCTAGTTTCGTGGTTTTTCGGTTTTGACCTAAAAACTATCAAGGTCAAGAACTAGGGCTCCACACTTTCAAACTTTATGTCCACCAATTGGGTTCGACCCATACATTCTCAAACTTGCACTAGGAGGGTGCACCTTTCTGTTCAGGCAAAATTCAGATTCAAGGATTTTCATTTTTGGCCCTATCACTACTGTCGGGGGAAAACTAGGGCATCAGGTTTTCTGCAATTTTGTCCACTGATTTGGGAAAAGGAGTACATTGCTCAACTCAGCTTGAGGAGGCGCATCTCTCTCTCCAATCAGATTTGCAAGTTACCAAAGTTGAAAAATTAGGGATTCTCTGTAAAACCCTAGGTCATCCAAAAGTAGTTTTCCATAAAGGCATTGAAGCAAGCATCCAATTGAAGCACTCTTATTGGTCAGCTCTATTCTCTCTATTTCCATTTGAGGTTCTCATTTTATCAAGATGACAAACAATACCAAGCTTGAGGACAAGCTTGAGGAGTTGAGAACTTCCGGGCATGGAAGTACATAGTGCTTCTTATACTAGAAGAACATGATTTGGAAAACTATGTCAAAATAGAAGTTGCAGAGCTAGAGGGAGATGAAGACAAAGCTAAGCATAAGAAGAACTTGATCAAAGCCAAGAGGAATATTATCGATTCCATCAAGGATCATTTGATCCAACATGTATCCTCCTTGAAGACTCCCAAGGAGTTGTTTGATGCTTTGACTAGCTTGTATGAAGGAAAAAATATCAATAGGAAGATGACCTTGAGGACTCAACTCAAAATTGTGAAGATGCAGAATTCAAAAAGCATACAATCTTACTTCACAAGGGTCTCCCAGATCACAGAACAACTAGAAGCTACTAGAGACAATGTTGAAGAAGCAGAAGTGGTGATGACTACCTTGAATGGTCTCCCAAGATCATGGGAATCATGCATTCAAGGAATTTGTTCTAGAAGAAAGCTCACCAAATTCAGTAGGTTGTGGGAAGAGTGCACACAAGAAGAAGCTAGATTGGAAGCAAGAGAAGAGAAGATGGGTGAAAATGACAATCAAATCCCTAATAGCTCATGCCAAGAAGGGAAAGACCAAGAAGGAAGAACACTCTCACAAGAAGTCTAGAAGATTCCAAAAGAAACATAGACCTTGGAAGGACCACTCAACCTACAAATGTTACAGTTGTGATGAGAAAGGACATCTTGTAAGAGATTGTCCCAAGAAGAAAGTAAAGAAGAAGAGGTATCATGCTCATGCCGCCAAAGATGATGAATCAATCAAGAAGAGAGCAAGGGAAGATTCGTCAAGTGATGAGAAATATGTATTTTGATCCAGAATGATTCACTTCGTAAGCTAAAGCTTAAAGATGATTATCAGTATCTTATAAATGGTTAGGAGAAGTCTCCTACAATGAAAGAAGGTCTATACAAGTGAAAGGAAGAATACGATCTGAGCATGATGATGTTCACTTGGCAAAAATGCCAAGAGATATTTTCCAAAACATAAAGATAGATCCAAGAGGATCTAGTGCATCCAGAAGACATGAGGACCGAGGTTGAAGTCTCAACAAGTTCAGAACCTGCAAGGAGGCAGAGATCAAGCCAAACAAACAAAGATAAGTATCTAAATTGTCATTTCATGTATATCAAATTATTTAAATGATATGTACACATTTATGTTCCTAGAATTAGGAAGTGTATTATGCATGTTAGAGTAAATGCATTGACGAACAGTACACTACTAATATGCATGTAATGGGTAAGTAGCCTATGGAGATGCACAACATTCCATGAAGCATTATTGCTTATATCTAGAATGAAACCTCTTTGGAGTAGTGCATGCTCTTAATTATATGTTCTGGTAGAGATGGAAGGAATCTAGAAAGTTACTGTGTGTATACGGGATATGGATGAATGTTGTGTTGAAGCACTGGCTAAGATAGTTGCATGACTGTGTGACTTATGTCTTTATGCATAAGAATTTGTCATTATTAATATGTTTTGAAAAAATATGAAATGTTTGTATTCATACAACTGAATTTGACTTCTAGGAAAGATCGTGTACAATCACCTACAAGAGAAGAATGATGAGACTTGTTCCGAAGAACAAGTGACGACGGTTCAGCTATGACATTCAAGAAGATTTACGAAATCAAGCATAATGCAGATGTACAAAGCAAGGTTTCTCTCAGAAAGAGGGAAATGACTATGACGAAGCATTGCTCTAGTGGCTAGACACACTTCTTCAGTGGTGGATATTACACTAGATAAATGGTGTAATCGAAGTAGAAGTGTATATCGAACAACCTCTAGGATTCAGGACTCTCTACAGAGAACCACATGTGCGCAGATTGAAGAAGGCTTTGTACCAGCTCAAAAGGTACTCATGACATATCAAGTTGCTCTGTGATGAAACTGGAATAATGTAGTGACCAAATATCTGAATAGAAGTTTCCAGAGCAGAATTCTAGATGGAAGAACAATAGTATCTACAAAGAGCACCTTATATTCTTTCCCTAGCTTGGGAGACCTAATGCATGGTTCCAGAGGCACTAGATTATGACTTCAGTTTTCTTCTTGAATTCAATAATCTAAAGGAAATATTATTTTGAGGGACGTACCAGATGTTAAAGAGTTGAGAACTTGAGACAAAGAGTTTAAGCATGTGACCTAAGAAAAGATTATGCAATAGTGGAGTTGGAGAACCCCACTTACAAGTGCGACAGATATCTGTCGATTTCCATAGTTGATGGAATCTCAAGAGCATTCTTACTTAAGATTGGGAATGCCAAAAGCACGTTCCTAAGAATGAAAGAATGCCAAAGATACAGCTATTTTACATAACCATACAACAATGTCAAAGTTCATTTATAACCATCTACTGAGAAATGTAACAGAAATGATATGAAGTAGATTATTTGAGAGGTGGCATTTGAAGAAAAAAATGAAATTGAAGACCTCGAGGAAGGATTCTTTTCAAAACAAGTAAAAGAAGAATTGGAAACATGCTTGGAGAAAAATTATTGACTTTTAAAAGTATTTATCGAATGTGCATATAAGAGTCTACAAAATGCTGACGTGATACAAGCAACAGCAAAAGATAAAGGATACCTTAACAACAAGATAATTCATTGTATCCATATTACGGGTCATTAATATTGAGAGAGTGGAAAGCCGGTTAAGAATTTTTATAGCTAACGTTTCATACTTCAAGGTGAGTCCATCATCAGGGGATCACAGATATTCAGATGCACAGATTGTGTCTCCAAAATTATATATGTATGTCTTTTTATTACAAATGAGTAATATACTATATATTAATAATATAAAGTATTGAAAAATTGGACTGAAGATAAAAATAGATCTTCAGTTTAGTATAGCAAAACGCTTATATTAGTCTGCTTAATAAAAATATTTTTTCTCACGTGCCCCCGTGGGCTAGCTCAAGTGGTGAGTGGTGGAGTGCTTTGAGCTCCATACAGAAGGCCTCGAGGTCAATCTCCAGCCAGCTGCCTCTGTTGCATGCCTCACTCGATGTCCCTACTAGGTCATATGCTGCAATAAATGCCAACAGATTTAGACTAGGTACCACCCATGAAATGCAGGAAAGTTCCCAGAGGTTTGACAACGATGTTTTCTTTGGAAAGAAATCATTTCCTCACATAAAGATACCAAATATAGTTAATTTTTACCATAGACATAGTTTACGGAGTAGGCTAATCATGTAGCAAACAGACCCTCTTTCCAGCCACAAATTGGACAAAATATCAGACACAGTCACAGTTCCACTCTACGCAAAGTTCCATGCACGGTGGAAGTTGGAACGATGCTCATGAGGGTTTTGCCCAGTTCTAAATTAACCCAGATTATCGGAAATTCAGTAAAGATTGCTAGACGTTTAGACGGGTTCATAATAACGTCCAAAAATAGACTAAACCCTATCTATGCCTCATTGCCTCATTACGAGGGAACCACTTTTGAGAAAGCCGGGTACTGGGGACATACTCCCAAGCAGCTATGCCGATTTGAAAGAGTCGATTAAAGTACTTGTCTTAAAATGGTAACCAAAGCACAGCAATCTAACGTGCTAACAGCCTGACACCATTGTGACAGTGGATAAACAGATATCTGAAAGGATCATACCACACTGAAATAGCATATTCCCATATACAAACGCACCCAATAGATCCTAAAATCAGAGAGTTCTGCCACTAGATAGGTTATCATGAGAGGAAAATCACCGTTCGCTTGTCAATTTCAGCACTTCATGGTTATTAGGATATTTTTCCCAAAAAAACGATACTTTTACTGAAAGGGATGCAATTCTCGTCCATTACATTCTAAATTCCTTCAGGGGTATTTAGGAGCCTCACATACCGACATAGGAAAAAGGGTAGTTATGGTTAGCAGGATCGGACACTACTTTACAGAACAAGCTTAGAAATAAGGGAAGGGCAAAGCAGTAGGATCAGATACACTGTTGGATATTTACATGGAAAATTAAAATAATTCTCAATAGTATACCGCAGCAGAGTTTTAAATTGAGACCATACCCAATTCCAGTTATTATGCATTCTACATGATTGATTGCTGTGACCCGATAACCAACATTCAACTTTGGAGGAAATTCGCTTGTCCATCCATAAAAATTGTACATAACACCATTAACAGTCGTATTCTAGCCATTTTCAAAATTACAGAAATCAAAGAATTCTTGGAGGGTTGGGAAGAAAAAATAAAATACTTACAAGCCTGAGAAAGCCTTTGATGCAACTTGTTGATTTTTTGAATAACAATCTCTTGCTCCTTGCGAAGACTGTCCAACATCTTGAGATTCTCATTCGCGTTGTCGTACACCGACGACATTACTCCTACAACAGGCAATCTGGTCTAGTATTGACTTCAGATAGAGGAGTTTAGCTGGAGCATTGACCATGTTAACTTCCACATTCTGGGATGAATACATCTGTCTGAAGAATACCTTACATATTTTTCGTTTGTTGGGTTCAAAGAGGGCATTGTTTCTCAAATGAACTCGAACGCAACTATTTTTTATTAAAATTTTAACAAAACAAAATTCTATGTTTTGATTGATATAGGGTTAGCGTTTAATTTTGGCGGTTTAGAAACTGCAAAACCTTAACGAAATAATTATATATAACTTGTAATACTTGCAATATAATCATGAATTTGGACTAGTGAGATGTAAAACAGTTGGTGTCAAGTATGGTTAAGATGCCTCTAAGTAGAAAGGTCGCCGATTCTACACTCGTGGATGCCAAAAATTCAACCATGTTAAGGTTGGTGCAGTCATGCGATTCTGGGTGGTTTTGATGGCTTAAATGTCCCTGCTTTGTGGTAACTTAGCCAATGGATAATTTTGACGGCTTAGATGTCCCTGGTTCTTGGTAACTTAGCCAATGGCAAACGTGTTAATGAGGGGGTTCCATCACTTTGCTAACAAAAAAATATGATTTTGGTAAAATCATGATATTTTAAAATAAAGATCATGGGTGATTTTGACTGCTTAGATGTCCCTGGTTCGTGGTAACTTAGCCAATGGCAACCCTGCTAGTGAGAGGTTCCATCACTTTGCTAACCAAAAAAATGATTTTGGTAAAATCATGATATTTTAAAATAAAGATCCTCGGTGATTTTGATGGCTTAGATGTCCCTGGTTCGTGGTAACCTGGCCAATGACAAACCTGCTAGTGAGGGGGTTCCATCACTTTGCTAACAAAAAAAAATTATTTTGGTAAAATCATGATATTTTAAAATAAAGAAATAAAAGAGACATATTTAATATACAAGTTGTAATAGTCCCAAGGGAGTGGTTCATTGGAGATTAGCTTGATATGAAGTCACATGTTGTAAAAAAGGTCACAAAGGTTACAACATCTCCTCGGTATACTAGGTTGTAAACACTCAGATTGAAAACACCTACTTCAGTAGCCTTAATACAATTAAATATATAAATTTTAATTTTAATTATTTTCTTAAATTAAATTAAATAATAAAGAAAAAAATTATAAATAATATATTTATATGGATAGGTGATATTGTAAATGTATTTGTTTGAATATCTACACTTTCTTAAAATAAGAATTTTTTTTAATGATTATTAAAAAAATTACATTAGAAAATTAATATTTAAGAGTCTTACATTTTAATTTTTATAGTTTTATTATTATAAATAATAAAATGAAATTATTAAAAATATAATAAATTATATATTTAGTTTTATATATTATTTATATCTAATTTTAATTTAAAATTTTATAGTTCTATTATTATAAATAATAAAATGAAACTTTTAAAATATAATAAATTATATATTTAGTTTTATATATTATTTATATTAATGAATTAAGTGTAAATAATGAATTAAAAGCAAGTGAAATCAATTTAAAGTGTTTATAAAATTACTAAATTTATATACATCCAAGCTTCAAAGTCTAATTAAAAAAAAATTCAACTCATCACTTTATATGTGTTATTGTTAGAGGGGTTTGTTGCAATTCAAAAGTTAAAATATTGAATCATTTTAAACATTTATTTTAGATTTTTAGTGAAGGTTTTTATGAAGAACTTCTTCTTAAATGATCATATATAAGATGGTGGGAATGATACATTCTTTAACATGAGAAATGATCCAATTTATATTAAAGCATAAATCACATTTTACATAAGCTTGAGGCCTATTAAATTATAAATCTGCACAACATATAGCTAAGTCAAAAATCTTCGTCATCTGGTGAAGAAGACCACTAAAAGTATATCCATACCATTCCTCTAAAACAAAAAAGCCTAGGAATTTCGATATGACAAGAATAAATAGTTTTGGGGCTTTTAGCCCATTAAAAAATATACAATCATGAATCATCCTCCTTGATAGAGTCATAGTTAAATTCCCATCCCATTGGCTTTGTAGTGAGTGAAAGCACTTTTTGGCCAACATGCCTAGATGTTTGAGGATCTTTGAGATGAAAAGATTACCAACATTAATGTTATAATCTCATTTTGTTGATAAAGACTTGTAATCTTTTGGTGATGTAGAATAAGTAACCACAATTTTGTTTGATAATATTTTTAAGAAGAACTAGAGGTGAGTAATTTCATCCACGCTGTAATTAAAAAACTCAATTGATTAAGATTATTCTTAATTAATCTTTATCCCTTTTAAGTCTCAAAATACTTATTGATTGAGAGTTACTCAGAAACTAAACCATATTCAAGTATAACACATGCCCAATAATTAGGCCAAATGAGGATTCCAAAGACTTAAATTAATGAGAATTACATACAGTTCCCTAGATGATCTTCTTCAAACATATGTTGAGCTTTTCCTCATGATGAACCCTAATAAGAACTATTCCATCAATTAGTTTACTTCATGCTTAAGCTTAATCAAATAACATGTTTGCGCATTCCAAATTGCATAATTTACTTACATTGTTTATCATTCCTTAAAGTAAAACTATGATCAAGACAATGACTTTCACTCCTTCTCATATACTGTATATGTTATTATGTGTTCTGGGATTCTCATGCACATTCTTGGATTCTCGTGCACATTCTTGTAGGTCCCTAAAAATGGAATATATATAATAAAAAAACATGCAATGGAGATGAGTATAAAGGAATAATTTTAATAAGATAGTTAATGGTCAAAACATATGGCCAAGAGGCCAATATGTAGATTTCAAGTTGTATATTTTTCTTACAAGTTAATGCTTAAAACACTAACGATTCCATCAATTGTATGTTAATTTTCCTAAAAAGGCCTTCATAGGAGAAATTGTATATGTTAATAGTGCCAACGTTAGTAGTATCTAGTTTCACGCTAATCTAAAGTATGTAAGATCTACCTTTAAGTGTGATGCTTGACTATGGTAAGAAATTTCTCACTTGGACCAAATTAGGGTTATAAAAAATCTAAAGTATGTTTTCCCTACTATTAACATATAAAATATAATTATTAAAATTAAAATAAATCAAACAAAACAAAGCAAATGAAGTACAACACAATAGAGTAAGCAAAAATGAAACTAAAAACACTAAGCAACATTCACAATTTACCTTCTCTATTAAAGTTTGATGTACAGAGAGTTACTTTCTTCATTTCAAACCACTTCATCGTCTAATATTTCCTCCAAAATTGTGAAGGAAATATAATACTGGATTTATAGTTTTTTGAATTTTTAATTGTTTCATACCTACAACCCTTGTATGTAATAAGTATTGATTTGGTGGTGGCTTACCTTTTTCTTTATTTAAGATGAAAAAATTATACTCAATTTATTAGTAAAACGGTACTTGCATACATTATCTAAAGAGGTTTAGGTTTACGTATTTATGGACCAAAAACTTATTTAATGCTCAAAAGTGTTAACAAATAAAGCATAAAGTAATTCAACTTTAGGTAACAAAAATTAAGTCTAGAGATCCACAATAAGTAATAAGAGTTATGAGTGATTTATAGTAAATTTCAATGCATGGAGGGAGTAGGAAAAAAAAGATAATAAGAGATCATATATAAGTTCTCCAAGAGTCTAGTCTTTCAAAATATCTATTAAGTTGAAAGAGTTATGAGTGTTTTTTAGTAAATTTCAATCCATGGAGGGAGTAGGAAAAAAAAGATCATAAGGGATCATACATAAGTTTTCTAAGAGTCTAGTCTATCAAAGTATCTAAGCACTTGTTAGGGAGATCCTTTACAAATCATGCTTCACTATAAACTTACCTTTAGTTTGAAGAACAACCCATTTTCCAAATGGTTTGTTGCCATGTTGAGTTCTTTATAGATATGTGAGAGAGTGGTTTGTTTCCATGTTGAGTTCTCTATAGATATGTGAGAGAGTGGTTTGTTGCAACCATGAGAGGATCTCCTTCGATGTCTTCACCATTCTGTGTTAAGTGATATCCACTTGCTCGATGTTGCTTATGATACATTGAATGCATACATGGGAATCAACGAAATAGCCATTTGTTTGATTCCTATGTCCTAGGAGATTCTCATTAATGTACACAAAAATTGTGTTTATGCCAGTTTTTTTGGAGTGACCTAAACCAAGTATGAAAGACAGCTTTTTCCATCTTGTATTATTAGGATTATAATCCTCCCTTGTCCAATTTAGTCATTCATGTCTAAATCGGGAGTCATTTCAGTCTATTTTTAATCACTAGCACCATTAGGTCCAATTGGCCTAATTGGGGCACATGTAACAGTTACTAAAGTGTGGGGAACACTAATTGAGGCCAACTTCCACTGATTGCACTTGCATGCATCAGTTTAGGAGCCTCCTATATCAATCCCTACAAATTAGGAGCCACTGGGAGTGCCAATACCCACCTCCATTAGTTGAGTTCAGTTGGTGACTAGTCAAGCTCAGTTAGGAGTCAGTTACATTCGATTCTAGTTCCCTACATTTAGTTCTACTTAGTTGGCGCTAGGACTACATGGCTGCATGCAGGCGAGGCACATTTATTCACCTACCTCAGTTAGTTAGACTAGTTAACACTGAATTAGACACTTGAGTTTGGATTTTGAACTCCGATAATGATTTAGACAATGTCAGTTAACCATTTAGTCAAGTATAGTCCAACCAATTTGCATTTCCTCACATGGATTTGAATTACATGAGGCTATTTATCCATTGTACTCCATTGTAATTAATTATCTAATTACTTTTGATTAATGAAAGCATTCACAATTGCAAGCCATTTTTGCACTGTTTCATTCTTCAATTGCTGAGTAAATTGTATGATCTATCTTGTGAGTTGTGTGTTGGTCCATAGATCTATGTGCTCAATTTAATATGGTATCAAAGCCTCGACAAGACAAGGCACTTCTCTTACTACAGATTCATACTTGGATCAACAAAAAAAAATTGAGCAAAATTGCTCCTTCCAATACTGCACCAGAAGCGGAGAATCTACCACTTAATATCCCAAGCAAGGGAATTGTTGATCAAGCTTGCTTGATCAACTAAGTTGGGTGTGAAGGAAATTCCAAAAGTGCAGACTGTCGACCTTATTTTGTCTGTTTGATTGTGTGATTTACAGGTTTATCAGTCTCCTTCACTACATTCGCTACAAGCAGCTCAGTCTCCTTCACTGTATTCGCTACAGCATCTCAGTCCTCTTCTTTGCATTCTAAATGGCTCCTCCAATGGAGCTTCTCACTCCTTTCAACTACCACCAGTGGAAGGAGGACATGGAGATGCAGCTACGCTCCAAAAGACTCTTCAGACTCACAATGGATACAAAGGTAGAGCCAATTCATTATGTTGACAAAGAAAAGTACTGGAATAGGCTCGATGAAGCATATGGATGCTTGTGCCTCTCGATCTCTCGAGATATTCTCTTCCATATCAATGGATTGAAGACTCCCAAGAAGGTTTGGGATAAGCTGTCTTCCTTATTTGACAAGCAGGATGAGCTAAGGATCTATCAGCTCGAGAATGAGTTGATTTCTCTTCATCCATCCAATTTCGAAACACTAAATGACTTATTCACCAAATTCAAGCATCTAGTGTTCCAGTTGAAGTTGTGCAAGGTTGAGAAGGAGGATGATCAACTCATCCTTTCCATTCTCTCAAAACTTGGTGCAGACTACTCAGTCTTTGTATCAACATTCCATTCAGTGAAGCTCACTACTCCAAATTGGACGATGCCTACTCTTAACTCCTTCATTGAATCTCTCACTCAAGAGCATGACAAGTTTATCCAAATGGGGATCACTTGATCTTCCAGAGATCAAGCATTGGTTGCAGGAGGACCTAAGGTCGTGAATGATAAAGGGAATCAAAAGGATGATTCTCCCGTGGAGAAATAGTAGTCAAATGAGCCTTCAAGTTCGAAGAGAAGCAAGAAGAATGGCAGAGGAAAGACACTTTGTTGTTACTGTGGAAGGGGCTTTCATCCAAAAAGCACCTCTATGAGAAGAACAATTGATGAGATGGCTCCTATTCTGAAGAAACATAACATTATTGTACCTGCTAGCACAAGGAAGGCTGACCAAGAGATGAAACTAAAGAACATGAAGAGACATACCATGCATTGAAGGTTAGCTACTCAACAATACATGCCTTCCTCATTGATTCTGGAGCTTCCAATCATATGGTTGCATCCAAAGAATCATTCTCTTCCTTGCAGTATTTTGATGGTCCTAGTATTCAGATGGGCAATAACAATAAAATTCAATCCAAACAAAAGGGTTCTATCAAGCTTGAACATGGAAAGTTCAAATACATGCTTTATGTGCCCTCCTTAGCTGCAAATATGTGATCTCTATACCAGATGACTCATACTGGCTCTCCAAAGCGAGTGATATTTGGTCCTGACTCAGTGGAGATCACAGATATCTCTACTGGGAACATCATAGCAAAGGGTGCTGCAAATCATGCCTTCAAGGCGTATGAGTTCTCACACTTCATGCCATTTTCATAACTAGTGCACTCTCAGCAGCCACTTGCAAGGGAAGGTAAAAACATTCCATCTACTTCTTTTGCAGTTTCCACTAGTATTGCAAATCCAGCTATATCAATTTATGAGATTGAGATTCAGGGTGATTCAGATCTAATCCCTACTTCCAAACTGGAAGCTAGGAAGATGACTACAAATCCATCTGACACTCAGAAGACTAAGAATCTTGCGCTATGTCATGCAGTCTTACCTCCTTCAGAGAGATGCAATAAACTCCCCGTAAGATGCTACATGGAAAGGGCTCAGTCACATTGCATTAAGAAGAATAGAGTGGATCATACACCTCTTCATCCAGAAAGAGGCTACATTCCTCCTTCCTTCCATCATCATTCTCGGAGAAGATGGAGAAGTCTACATGCCATGCCCCAAGATACATGTGCACAAAACATCATGTATGCTGCTTCGCTACATCACAGAGATTGCAGCAACACATTTTCAAGTTTTTCAGACTTGAATGTTGATTCTATCTGCTTAATTAGAGGGGGGGGCTTTTTTCCCATGTGGTTTTTTCCCCAACTCCTTGTGTTGAGCGGTTACTTTACTTGTTGTAATGGGTGACCTATGGTCTTAGTTACCAGCCCACAAATTGTCCAAGTTAGCATTTAGGGGGGGTGTTAGGATTATAATCCTCCCTTGTCCAATTTGGTCATTCATGTCTAAATCAGGAGTCCTTTCAGTCTATTTTTAGTCACTAGCACCATTGGGTTCAGTTGGCCTAATTGGGGCACATGTACCAGTTACTAAAGTGTGGAGAACACTAATTGAGGCCAACTGCCACTGATTGCACTTGCATGCATCAGTTTAGGAGCCTCTTAGATCAATCCCTGCAAATTAGGAGCCACTGGGAGTGTCAATACCAACCTCCATTAGTTGAGTTTAGTTGGTGACTAGTCAAGCTCGATTAGGAGTCAATTACATTCAGTTCTAGTTCCCTACACTTAGTTATACTCAGTTAGCGCTAGGATTGCATGGCTGCATACATGTGATGCACATTTACTCACCTACCTCAGTCAGTTAGACTAGTTAACACTGAATTAGACACTTGAGTTTGGATTTTGAACTCCGATAAGCATCGATAATGATTTAGACAAGGTCAGTTAACCATTCAGTCAAGTAGATTCCAACCAATTCGAATTTCCTCACATGGATTCGAATTTCATGGGGCTATTTAGCCATTGTACTCCATTGTATTTAATTATCTAATTACTTTTTATTAATGAAAGGATTCACAGTTGCAAGCCATTTTTGCATTGTTCCATTCTTCAATTGCTGAGTAAACTGTATGATCTATCTTGTGAGTTGTGTGTTGGTCCACAGATCTATGTGCTCATTTTTATAGGTATTTGTATCTGACCACTAACCTCGCTTGGCCCTGAGTTTCCCTATGAAGCACCATCAAAATATCGGCACATAGGTGTTTTACTATAACCAAGATTATTCAAAGCTCTTGGGAGTTTTGGATCCTTTTCATTAGTCATTTTTAATCTATTGGTATTTAATATATAAAATAAAGCATATGTGTAGGACTTTTTGTTTTGAAAGTTAATTTAATTTCCAATGTCGAGCTTTATCCTCCTCATCCTCTATTCTGAGCCAAAACTTAAACGCCTCACTGATGTTGTTACCTGCCTAAGTGATTTTATATTTGGTTAATCTCCTCGAATTTTTCTAGATTGCCTAGGTCAAATGACAATGGAGAAAAATATGACTCGCAAATTCGTCCTACTCCTCATATATAGTACATTTGCGTGTTCCAATCCAACCTTGTAATACCCCAATTGTTAAGCCTCAGAATTTTGATCCTTCATGTGACTTATGTTCTTTTGCATTATGGACTTATGATATTTTATATGATTGTGGACATATTCTCCTTTGCATGATTAATGTGATTAAGGAATTATGATTATTGTTTGATAATTTGACTTTGGAATTTGGCACTATTATTAATGTTAATGTTATTACTAGCATCTTTGTTATCTTTGAATGTTGTTACCATTGATCAAATAAACAAATGTCTCAACAAAGGCAACTAAAAGAGTATGGGGGACCATGGATTCCACAAAGTGAGGGGGAATGGGAACATCCCCAGCACCTTATAACTTGTTTCTGGCTTAAGTATGTCCATCTAAATTCATACTTGCACCTTGGTGGCATTAATAATGTTGGTAACCCAAACCTTGTACAACATGCCATATTCTCAATATTTATGGAATATGGAGTTAATATTGCATCTATTGCACACCTTAGTGGGCCCCTCTTACCTAGGGAGCCCTCCTTGGGAAGATATTCCCTCACATTTATGTGCTTTTGGTCATTTATTAGCTCTTTTCATAGTTTTTAGGGGTTGTGAGCTATTTTATATATTCCACTCTTACCCTATGCATTGATGATCCTATTTTTGTGCTTCCATTATATTTATGACCCTATTGGATGTCTTCTCTCACCTATTCCACCCTCCTTGATGTTTTCTAACACCATTTGTGCATTAGTGTGCCTCCATGTGCTCTTCATGGCTCCATTCCTTAGTTTTTGGTAACTCATCCTCTTGGTGCTAATTCAGGAAAGGGAATCTTTTCACTAAGACACCACTCCACTAATTCAAGTTAAGTCTCCATGATGAAGCTTAAACCTTACCTCTCTATAATTTGATTTGATCCCTTTGGGTTAGAATTGGCCTCCTTATGCTATAAATTCATATGCCCTCTCCTTGTTGAAGTTAATCTTGAGCTTTGTACCATGTGACTTGTACTATCTATCCATGTTGATAATGTTGGTAGTATTAAGAGTGTATTGAGACTTAGAGTTAGTATAGTTGTTTTCCATTTGCTTCCATTCTATCACTCTAATAGTCCAAGTTCTCACACAGGAATCCAGGAAATGGAAATGACGAGCTACGTCATATCCTGTAATAGTGGAGACGAACAAGAAAGTAATAGTGGGAAGCATTGTGGTTCTCAGAAGAAGTAATTTCGAGAGTTGCTAGACTAAGTGTGCCTCTACATGTGGATCCATGGTCTCAGCTTAGGGGCGGCCTGTTCAAGCGAGGAAGGATTGACAGTGTCTATGGCTGGGAGGAAAGTTGTCCCGTTGTAGCTAGTTCCCCATATCTTGAGATAAGTATTTCTCATATGATTTTATTTAAGTTTTAACATATTATTATGATGATTATGTACAAAGGTGGTTGAATTGAATTATATATATGATTGATTATTGTATGTCATAATATGGTTACAGGAAGAATGGGCTATGTAGGATTTAAATCCGAGATGATATTCATTCCGATCTTCTTTCTCTTCTTCAAAAACTATAACTATAACTCCACGGTATTGGGAGGGGCGCAACCATATGTTATGGTTCACCAATATCTATTAATTTTTGGGTTTTGGGACCTATTCCATTGTGTCTGGAATAGTGTTTCCAGTAAGGATCACCTTTCATTTCGTCGAAAAATCTTTCTGGATGACCAAAATATGTCTATTTTGGTCCAACAGTTTTCTAGGTGCTAAGTTGAGCACACCAATTGTTAGATTGGAAATGTTCTATGCATGGATATGCTTATATTTGCATATCTGAGTTGTAATAATGTATTCTGAATGTAATATTGATTGGTGTTTGAAGGGAGGCATCCATGCAATCTAAAATATATGAGTGAAAAATGGTTGGAAGGGACAACCATTGGGAGGCGATATTGTGGGCTGAGATTGTAGTCGATGCCTTTTGTTTTGATTTTGTTGTGGTGTGGTTGTTGGTTACATTCTACATATGTGTCTTGATGTGTGTTTTCCTTAGTGTTTATCTTCACTAAAATCACACATCAAACAACACCACAAACTAATTAAATCTGTAAATAATTAATGACACTATTATTGAAAATTATAAACTACGTTTTCAATCATATTTACAAAGCATAAGGATTTAATGTAGGACCTTAATCACACTATGATAATATATTCATTATTCATGCACCGAATGCGATTATGAACTTAAATTTAATGTTGATAGAGTTTATTAAGTGTTGAGATTAGTTATCTAAGGGCGACGAATTATTTAATTAAGTAATGCAACCTTAGTAATGTTTATTAAAGTTAGAAGTTTAATTAATCATTTAATGGTTAGTTGTCCTAACCTTATTCCATTGTTCTTAAACCGAAGTTTAGAACCTTTTTCCTTATCATAAGGGTTAGGTACATTACAAACCTCTTTTCCTTAGCATGTCCTACACATGGGATTGACTTTTTGAGCATCTATTAGGCATGGTTATGGTTTTGGAGGATCTTTTACTTTCCATAGAAGCTTCCACCATTATAGACCATCATCTATGGGTTTCAGTGATGTAAACAATAGTTCAATTTGACACTGTAATGGCCATTTTTTGAGTTTCCTTCCCATATAAGTTTGTTAGGTTCATCTCTCAATACCATGTTGGCCTAGATGAAATAGTTTCTAAATGTAGTCCATTGATTTCATTTGATACCTTAAATCCCAATGTCATGTGCAAAGGCCTTTGTTGGGTATAAATATTAGTACATACTACCACTTGACTAATAAAAGAAATATTATGATTTTTCAAAGTATATACAAGTTGGATTAGCATTATATAACCTGCATATTGTCCTACCCATTGATATATTCCAAGCCTATTTTTTTAGTAGTCACCCACCTTCCAACATAAGTGGTCAATCATAAAACGTGATGACAGAACAAATGCCTTCCAAAAACTTGATCCTCCTTAATGTTCTTTAATCGAGTCCCTGAACCATTCCTTGAGAGATGTAGGAGCAATATATATTTTCATCATAATTTATTGCTAAATGCCTTTTTTGTTGATTAAATTCCAAGTACCTTTTTCCAATAGTGCCCAACCAAAATACTGTAAATAATTTATAGCCCAAACACCTATATCTCCACTCTATATAATGTATCAAAGGCAACTAATGACATGCCTCATGACTCCTTTGATCCCTTTCCATAGAAATTTGAGTAACACTGTATGATCTAAGCTAAGGTGTGGATAGGTATGGATGTCAACACCATATGATATGGATGGCATAAAGGACACTCTTTATCAATGTCACTCTTCCTACTATAGATATCCAACAATGGGTCTAGCAGTTTATCCTTACCTTTAGTCAATCTACCAGTCCAATCTCGGATCCCATACTTGTTCAACTTTAAATGAAAACCCATACAAATAAATTCTTGAACAATGAAAGATAGGAATTTTACAATCATTTATCGTCGAAATTGGGGAACATAATTGAAATGAATAAAAGATTTTACTTTACTAATTCCCATTCTCGAAGCCTTACAAAAAATATCTAGGGATTTGGAGAGGGATTTTGCTTCCCCAATGGATCCATTCCCATTGAATATAATGTTGTCCATAAACATTAGATGAGGGAAATGAGTGGAGGGGAAGAGTTTATCACTTTTATAATGGCAATCTTGGAATAAATTCTTAAAATATTACTAAGACCTTTTGTCACTATAAGGAATAAGAGGGGATAGAGGGGTCATCCTTGACAAAGACCTAGAGAGATATGGAAGAAAGGAGAGGTGAATATCCATTTATCAGGTGTTAGCACTCATAATTGTACCCAAGGTTGTTGTAATCTCACAGATCACATAGGGTTACCAATAATACACATTGAATCATATAGACATAACAAACACAAGAGACAAGAACATAGATAAGGGAATAACATATTATATTATATTATGAGGGTCCATACATACACAAAACTGGAACGAGTTCTCATCTGGCTCAACAACCTAATATATATGATTTACAAACAGTTACATATAACTACCTGTCTATTCAGTCAACCGACACGACCTTATGCGGCCGACCTAATCTCTAATTAGTCGGCTACTCGACTAGTCGGCTCATCGACTAGCTCCTCCAACATCTCCCCTAGGAACAAAATCTTTCTTCGTCCTGAAGAAATAGGGGAGGTACTTCAACAGTGTGCTGTCTTAGGTAGTTGTTTATGGTATTGTCTGTCTTCACGGACTATGTAGTCGGATGGTTGGTTGTTTTTGCATGCATATTTCCACAATTGATTCTGCTGTAACAGCCAGTTGGTGTTGAAATTCTGCCCAGCTCTGTAATACTTTCTGGATGTCGATAGTCAATGTTGTGATGCTTGGTAAGGTCGACATCTTCTCCTAGATGGACAGGTCTACTATGCTTTCCATGTCGGGTCCCATGAATTGATCTTTTTCCTCTGCTGCCTCCAGTAGTCTTTTCATCTACGAGCAGATTGTATCCAGTTTATCAAGGCTTTGGAGTGCTTACTGTAACCACTGGTGTGATTGTTTTTCTAGTTTCTGTAGTTTGGTGGTTTCCAATACAATTTGATCTTGCATTGTGTTTCTCAGTGCTTCTTCGGTGCCTTTTCTTCTTTCCAGCGCTTGAATTTGTTCTCGAGTCTGTTGGGTTTGTTGAAATACTTGCCCATAATAAGTGGGCCAATCACAGAGTACTTCTTTCGTGATGGCAGATTCTTCCAGGTGGTCTTGCAGTACTTTGTGAGCTACTGAGAATGTTGTGTATTGCTGCCTTAATAGTTTAGATGTCTCCTCTTTTTGGTCTTCCTTTGTTTTAGTAGATGTGATTGTAGATTCCACACCGTGCTTTTAAATAGCTGGTATGCCTTTTAAAGCAGCTTGTCGATGTCGGCCTCTAGAGGACCCGGTATGACTGTTTGAACTAATTTTCTACATTTTGATAGAAACTCGACTTGTTCATTCTTACTGTCGTCGAGTTGCTGCCATCTGATCTGGCTTCTTGTTTTTGCCTCGGTGGCCAGAGTTTCTAAGAGTTGTCCCAACTGTCTGTCTCTTAGATTTGTTGCATCGACTGTAGTAGTCGATCCAAGTTGGCTAAGGTGGACCATTTTCGACTTTGATTCTTTGTGGTGTTCTTTCTTCTTTTGTCTCTTTTTCTTTTGTGTTTATGTTGTTCTGTTTGCTGTTGTACCTATGCATTTGCAAGTGGTAGATTCTCCTGTGGTTGATTTTATGGTTGTTGATCTTCAGTGGTCGGTGGAATTTCTGGTTGATTTTTTGGGGTGGAACCTATAGCTCGGTGTGTATCTGGAGGATTTGACACAGATGGTTCAGGGTTTGGTAAAGGTTTTGGATTGGGAAGTGGTGGTGGAGATGGGGATGGTGAATGGTCTAGTGTAATTGGTGTAGTAGGGATATTTCCAGTCAATGTTGGATCTTCAACTTCTGGTGGTGAATCGTTTGGGTCGTTAGAGAATAGGTTGTCAATCACTTGGTTGATATCTTCCAGGTTATCTTCCTCCACATCTCTTGCTGGTTCATTGGCTGGTGGAGGGTGTGGGATGTCGAAGGGGATAACAGATGAGGTGCGACTTGCGACAATTTGAGATGTCTTGTCGGGGTTCCTAAAAAATGTGGACTTGATAATTCCCACAACTCTTGGTTTCTGGGGTATTTGGCCAATTTGCTGAGAGAGGATCTGGTGTGATGCACTAACTTCAATTAGTGGGCATTTGGTGGTAATTCTCTGAACATAGGTGAGTAGTTCGGGTAATTTTTTGATGTATGCCTAGAAATCACCATCCTGGTCGAACAGTTCTTTTAGTGTCTCCGGCATAGCATTTTCACAAATGTCGACAGGGCTTATGATGGTTATCTGTGGGGTGTTTTCTTGTGTGATCTGGGTTGGGGATGGAGGTGAAGGTGTAGAAACTAAATCAACAATGTTCTCATCTATTGAAGTGGTTGCAGTTTTTACCTTTTCGGTCTCCCTTGCTTTTCTCATGCGTCGAAAAACCATTTGAATTGTGTTTCGACCGAGACTTTGTTTGTTGTTCTATCTTCTATGATGTCGACATTAGTAGCCAACAGTTCTTCTTCATCTTCTGATTCAGATAGGAGAAGTCTACGCTTCCCCTTCCCTTTTTCCTGAATTGCCTTATTTTTTCTTGAGGTTGTTATTTCCTTTGCTATTTTCCTTAAGTTTTCTTTTGTCATAGCATATTCTAGATTATCTGAGTTGATGTCTTCTTCTATCTGCTCTTTTCCTTCTTCCTGTTGGTGAGCTGGAATGATACTTTTTTCTATCGGTTTGGCTACCTGATGTTCAGTTGGTGAGTTTTCTGTTTGGATAGGTTGTGGGACAATTGTCAGTGTCCTCTACCGGTATATCGTCCGACATGAAGGTACTGACATGTAATCGGAGTTCGTAATCCTCCTCTTTTTCTTGGTCGGTTAATGGTTCTTCGACTGGTTGATTTATTTCTTTGGCTTTTGCTGGTATTGATAACTTTGTATTGGATTGTTGAGCTAGTTCTCGGAAAATCTCTTCGACTGTTGGGTAATAGTCGAGAGGTTTTGCTGCTACCTTTGCTCCCTGCATGTACCAGACTACTGTGTGGTCAAGATCGAGTTGGATATGTGTTGTTTTCGGTAGAATTCTTCGGATGTTTTGAGGCACCATCCATCTAGTTGTCTGGAGTTTCAGGTTTTGGAACTAGTTTTCTAGCATCACTTTACCATTTTCCAATTCTTTCAATGTTCCATTCGGTGAAAATGGCTTGAACCTCCACATGTGGTATTTGTGTGGTTCTTGGAACTGCTTGTCCCTGACTGGGCACAAGTGGTACATTGCTATCCAGAGTATCAGAGATGGGAACCTTATAATCCCGACCGTCTCCTGACATTTCTCATAGATAGTTCTGAGCATGTCAGCAACATGTTGAGCCCAACGATAAATTTTCCCTGTACAGGTTATTGTGTCTACTGCTTCCAGCATGTCTAGCTTCAGATCACTTACTCGACCTGTAGGAGTGAGTCCTGTTGCTATGATTTTAGCCACAATTTGTGGTGTTCGGGCTTGTATTTGACTAATCATTAACCCTTTCGAGTTTATCCCTGTTGGTGTTCCAGTCAGTCATTCTACCAGTCCTTCTTTTATACCAATAGGGACAGGGTCGCCCTGATTTGATAGGCCGGTAAGTTTGTATATAACTTCACCAGAAATTTCTACTGGTCGGTCGAAGTAAAATTTTCCATTGTGATACTTGCTAATGATAAATTTCATTGCTGTTTCTTTTGTTCCTCCAAAGCTTGCCATGAATGGTGTGTTCATGTAACTCATGATTGTGTTGTGGCTTATCTTCTTCGCTTCTAGTGTTATTTTCTTATCCATATAAGCCCATTCTTTGATTTCTGCCCAGGTTTTCTCCCATGAGGTTTCCAGTACCTTGGCATTTTTTATATTTCTTAATCTTCTCATAAGTGGGGTTTCAGCGGACTGTAGTTCTTTTGTTTTTGCAGTTGCGGCTCTGGTTTGCTTCGGGGCCATCTTGTCGGTTTCTTGGTCAACTTTTCTTACAGGGTCTCGACTCTCAAATTTATGAATACTCGTTTGTTTTATCTCTTCAAAATATGGTAAATTATTTTTTTCTGGCATGATATTTATAGGTGGAGTGGGTGATGTTCCTATCGATGGATGTATTAATGGTGGAAGTGATGGTCCAGCACAGTCTATCGAGTTTGCATTAAATGCGATTTAATTTTGGCGCTCCTTCTGACCGTAGTCATGAAGGCGTGATTTAACTGTCGAGGTTGTCGGTCGATGTCGATCATGCGAGCGGTCGATGGCGATATGTCGATGGGGTTGGTGTCAGTTGTCGAAGTGCTGGTTATTATATCTTTCGTAGTTTACTGTCATTTTGGTTTATGGGTGTTGGTTCTATTTTTTTGTTTTTGGGATTTTTAGATTTTTATAGTTTTTTCTGATAGTTATGGTCGTTATATGTATGTCTCTTGTTTATTTTATTTTATTTTTGAACTTGCTTAATTTTTGTACCGTTTTAGTCGGGCACCATTTACAAGTTTCTAAAATATTATGCCTTGTAATGTCCTTAGTCGGACTGATCCATTGGCATGAATTTCTTTGACAACATAAGGTCCCATCCATTCTACATGTAACTTTTTGTGTTTTCCTTTTACTCGACTGTTGTACAGTAAGGTGAGATCCCCTACCAACATATTTTTGTTTTTGATATTGCGATCATGCCAAGCCTTTTGCTGCTGTTTATGAATTTCTTGATGTTGTACGACAAGCAGTCGGTGTTCTTCTAGATTGCTTAGTTGCATCATTCAATCCTTCCTGGCTTCTTTGACATCGACATGTAAAATATATGCTATGATAGGTGTTTGCTATTGGAAATGTAGTGGAACGACTGCTTCTTGGCCATAGACTAGTCAAAATGGTGTTTGGTCAATCGAGCGTTTGTATGTTGTTCTGTAAGCCCATAATATTACGAGGATTTTTTCGTCCCAATCATCCTTATTGATGTTGCATATTTTTGGTAAACCCCTTGTTAATGTTTTGTTGAATGCCTCTATTGCTCCATTCGACTAAGGGTGATAAGCTGTACTACGTCGGTGGTCAATTTTGAACTAGTCTGTCAGTGCTTTGATGGTTTTGTTAATAAAGTGTGATCCTTGGTCACTAATTAAGGTTATGGGCCATCCAAATCTAGTAATTATGTTTTCATAGATAAATTTAGCAGCTATCTCACTGGAATATGTGTCGATAGGTTCTGCTTCTACCCACTTGGTTACATATTCTACTGCGGTTATTATGTATCTTGCACATGTTCTTTTTGCTGGTATTCGGAATGGTCCTACGAAGTCGATAGCCCAGATTTCAAATGTCAGACTTGGGTTTACTGATATCAAGGGAATTTATGTACTAGGCAGAGGTCGACCCAGTCATTGACATCTGTCGCACTAGCTAACAAAATTTTTACAATCCTTATATAATGTCATCCACCATAGCTCTGACTGTTGGATTTTCTTGGCAGTTGGATCTGCTTGAAAATGTCCTCCTGCCGGTCCGTAGTGTGATTCATACATGATATTGTCTCTTTCATGTTCTAATACACATCGTCTGAGGATGTCATCCAAGCCCATTTTATATAAAAATCTGTTTATGAGGCTGTATGGTGTAACCTTCATAGCTAAGATTTGTTTCTTTTTCGTGATCATGCCTTCTGGTGCTTGACCATTTTCTAGGAATTGAGCTATTTCCTCTAATTCTGCTGGGATAGCTTCTATTCGAAATAAGTGTGCATCCGGTAGGTCATCTTCAACTCCTATCGGCTCCTCTCCTGTGTCGATTCTCGACAAGTGGTCGGGTCCGACATTTAATTTTCCTGGTCTAACAACGACTTCGAATTCAAATTCTTGGAATAGTAGTAGCTATCGGCAAATCCTTCCATGGTGTAAAGGTTTGTTTACAAGGTATTTCAATGCTTGGTGGTCAGTATAAAAGATGAAAGGGTTGGCTAGTAGGTAATGTCGGTACTTTTGTTGTGCAAAGACCATTCCTAATGCTTCTCTCTCTATTGTCGAATAGTTTCTTTCTGCCTTGTTTAGTTTTCTGCTGCTATAAACTATAGGGTAATCCATTCCATCGTCCCCTAGTTGTGTTAAGATTGTGCCTATTGCTAGGCTTGATGTGTCGATATGTACGTGAAATTTGATCGACCAATTCAAGAACCTGAGGGTAGGTGCCTCTACCAGTTTCCTTTTTAGTGTTTCAAATGATATGTTACATTCATCTATCCAGTCAAACTCCTAATCTTCTTTTAATAGTTCTTCTAGTGGATAGGTCATATCTGAGTAGTATCTCATAAATTTCCTATAATATCCTGTGTGTCCAAGTAGTACCCTAACTTGTTTTGGGTTCACTGGTGGTTTTAAGTCGAGGATAATCTTTATTTTTGTGAAGTCGACCTTGATGCCTTCTTTGCATACAATGTTCCCTAATATTATCCCTATAGGAGTTAGGAATATGCATTTCCTTATGTTCAGAGATAGTTGGATTTGTCGGCATCGTTCCAACATGAGCCTTAGCCATTTGCAGTGATCTTTCAACATAGAGTATATTATCCAATCATTGAAATATACTACCATAGTTTTGTAGATATATTCTTGAAATGTTTTGACAACAATTCTCGAAAATACTGCATGGGCATTTTTGAGACCAAAAGGCATAACTCTATAGGCAAATGAGCCGAATTCACATATGAATGTCGTATTTTTCTGGTCTTCTTTGGCTATTGGTACTTGGTTGTACCCTGAGAATCCATCTGTAAACGAGTAACATTCATGTCCTGCAACTTCATTTAGGATTTCATCTACATATGGTGTTGGAAATGGGTCTGTTAGGGTGACTTTGTTTAATTCTCTGAAGTCTACATAGATCCTTAGTTTCAACGGGTCGTGTTTCTTTGGTTGTATGACCATTGGACTTGCCCATTCCAATTGGTCAATAGGGTAGATAATTCCTGCTGTAAGCATATTGTCAATATCTTTCTTAACTATCTCTTTGTATTTATGAGCTAATTTGTATGGCCTCTTCTTTACAGGTCGGGCATCAGTTTTAATGTCGATCTTCATCTCACCCATTTCATGGACTAGTCCTTTGAGATCTTTATAGTCTCTAGTGAATACATCCTGGAATTATTTTAGTAGGTTTACTATTTTGGTTGTTGTTCTTCGCTCTAGTAATCGCCGATTTTTGCTATTTTTGGTCGATCATCATTTGATATGTCAAATTCTTTAGTTTTAAATTTGACATCCAACCATTCTGGTGCTTTAGTTTCATTGATCGGTTGACTCCCTTCTTTGAATTGTGAGAATGTAGTAGGAAAGTCTGCTACAGTCATTTGGTCAGTATCTTCTTTGTCGGCTATATCAGTACTGTGCGAATAGGTTTTGTTGTTTCTGAATGGTATGATTTCCATCGAAAACTTTTCCCTTCCGGATTTTCGTTTTCCATTTGCAGTCTTGTCGACTGTGGTATTATCTTGGTTTGTATGTTATTTCATGGTATTGTTAGTTGATCATAGTTTTGTATCAGAGTGTTGTTCCCGGTCGGTTCTATAAATTCTTTTATTTGTTTTGCAGTTTCGACTAACTTTTCATTCTGCGGTATAAAGCTGAAGTCTTTAATGAAGTTCTCTCTAAGTTCGTGCCATTGAAATGTTTCGCCCCGGGCTTCCTCCATTTTATACCATTTGTTTGGTAAGTCAGCTAGCGTCGATGGAAACATGTGTGGCCATGTACATTCGTCTTTATACCCAAGTCTTCTCCACTCTTTTTCGCATGTTCTTATGTGTTCCTCTGGGTCTTGCCCTTGGATGAACACAGGTATTTGCGCCTGCTTGCTTAGTTTCTTTCCTCCGAATATTTCTATGAATTAAGTCAAAGTTGTTGTCCATGTCTGCAATCTTGATTGATGGGTGTCCCACCATCGTGCAGCTTGTCCTGTGAAGGTTTATACCAAGCTTTGTAGTCAGCCATGTTCTCCTATGTTTTTAGATACTTCTTCTATATGCATAACTGGTGATTCCCTTTCTTTATACCTTGGGATCTGTCTGATACTTACATTTGTTGGGTTTAAGGTAGGATATTCCCTACTTTTCTTCTTGAATATTTTTGGGATAATGGAGACTGAAAAACATTGTTGGACTGATTTTTTCTGTACTGCCTGAATGGTCTAGCACCCTCTTTCTTGGGTCTCGTAGTTTTCGACTTCCCAATCATATAATTCTGCATCTAAATTGTATCCTACTGAATCTTGATTCCCTAAGTGAAGCTCACCATAGATATTGGGTTCTGTGTAGTCTTCATTATTTTGTATTTGATATAGTTGTCTAATGTTGACTTCTTCATCAATAGGTTCTATCCAAGGTTCTCCTTGGGATGGGTGGATAGGTACTATGACTTTTTGTCCATTCCCTTTTAGTTTTATCCTTTCTTTGTCTAGGGATATTGATGCTTTCATTTTTCTTCCCCAAGGTTGACCTACTAAATCTAGGAAGGAACTTGATCCTTCCTTAGGGTCAATAATTTCAAAGTCGACTTTGATCGATATTCCTTTTATTATTGTATCGACATTTCTCCAAACTCTGATGGGTTCGATCAGACCTTGGTCGGCTAACTTGAGATATATGCGTTACTCATATAGTCAAGGTCTACCCAACTATTCCCAAGTGTCACGAGTCATAATATTTACTTGTGAACCGAAGTCGAGTACAACTTGTCAAACATGGCATCCTTTGATTTCTAGGTCGACAAGTGGATCAGCTTCACTCTTGTCTTTTTGGTTTAGACTACATATGTTTTTTGTTTGTTTTTCTGTATTATTATTATCCTTCATATTATACAATAAGTCAATAAATTGAGATACCGCTTTATCATTTTGTACTAAACGTATTAATTCTTTAACTGTGTTTTGTCGACTGTCATCAGCTTCCTCCTATCTAGCAAATTCTTTAAATATATTCATTGCATCGTTATATAATTGTTTTTGTTTAGCTGAGTTAGGATAATCATTCTTTTCTTTGATTTTACTTATACGTGGATTATTATTCCCAATTTTTGTCCCTTGTCGAGTTACTATATGCAGGTTCTTCATATTGATTACATCATGTTTTTGAACACATGACAAGACATTAAAATTTTTCTTTTTATTGATTTTGTCAAGCATGGTAGGACAATCCTCTAATCAGTGATCGCTTACACCATAGCTAGTACAAAACTTTAAATTGGTTCTGTCCTTGTATGGGCAGTTTGCATATAGATGACCTTTTTTGTAGCATGTAAAGCATTGGATGGGCCAGCGTGGTCGATTGTCGCGATTTCTAGAAAATCATCCTTGACCTCCATATCCTCCACAACGGTTGTCGAACCAGTGCTCATATCGACGACCTTCATATCTTTGATTATTTGGCTCATTTTGGTCATTGCTTCGCTGGTTGTTATCATTGTTCTGCGCGACTGCGTTCGTTTGGTAGACTGCTTGGTAGTTTTGGCGGTTCTTTAAATTTAAGTGGTAGTCAGTCGTTGCGTGACTTTTTACTTCACAGATTGCACACCAAGATGCTTTGCCATTTTTCATGTTATAAGGGCAATCTTTCGTTGTGTGTTCTCCATGTTCCTGGCAGATGTCGGAGAAGCATTTTATCTGAACAAATCAAACATCTTGTCGACTTATGTCTTGCCGACAATTATCTTTAGTGTGTCCGACCATTGAGCATTTTGTGCACCAGACATCCTGATTCTTGAGGTTCATCTCTTTCAATGATTTCTGCATGATTTATAGTTGTTCTTCCAGTCTAGTATCCACGAGATATGTTGGGAAATCTTCATCCATCTCTACTTGCAGAGCTTTGGTAAGTGCGTCTTCATACGTTCTAAACGTCTCCAAGCTTATGTGCCACCAGATTTTCTGTGATAGACCTGCAAGAAACCATTGAATTAATAGTTGTTCGTCAATTACATAGTCTAGTTGGCTAAGGAGGTCTTTCCATCGTTTGTCATATCCTCGGACAAACTTTGTTGGCTTTTGAGATGTTGTTTTCAACTTTTTGGTTGCCAGATGTTTTGCGTCTGGAGTTTTAAAGAAAGACAATAATTGTGCTTTAATTTCTGCTTTAGAGGCTTGGGGAGTTCTCTCGATATAGGTCATGTACCACATTAGTGCTCTTTTCCTCAAGGTATCGACGAACTGTGCCATCTGTTGTTCTTCGACCGTAACTTGATTTGCCTCCCATATTGATTCACAGATGAACCAATGTTGTCTAGGATATTCATCACCCTCGTATAGAGGGATATGTGCCAATCCGTGACCCATGTCAGTATCGTTGTCGCTGTCTCCTCCAGGAGGTGGCAGTGGTGGGGGTAGTGGGATGTTTTTTTTGTCGTGTTGTGCAGAGCTATTGTCGATGGAACTTTCATTCCCGTCGGTCATTTTGTTTGTCGTTTCTTCCCCGACAAGCAGTCGGTTCGGGTCGACTTCTCCTGTCGATGTCCAACTGCACTGATTTGTCTGCAGGTCCAAGTGTTCTGTATATTGCAAAGCTGTGTTTGGCAGAGGGGGTGATCCTTCATGTGTCGGGTAAAGTAAGTGGATACTTCGGTTGGAAGGGTACGCCTGAAGTGTTACCCAGTTTACTTCCTTCGGCCGACGGATCACTAGATGATTATCATCGTTTACCTCGTCGTCTAGTCAGCTCCATATACCAAACTCACCAGCTCTTGGTCTTAGGTCTTCTTCAACAATGGCTTGTATCATGGTACTCGTATTCATTGGAGACAAAGGTCTTATCTCCTGGGGAGTTTCTATTTGGAGAGCTTCACGCTGCTCTATCCACAAGTCCTCTTCCATGGGTGATGCTTCTTCATCCATGCCTTCTTCCTGTCGTTCATGACCCAACTCTGGTAGATTTATTTCCTGGTCTATCACCCTGGTAGTCATCCCTCTTTGTAGTGCTATAGCCCATTCTCTTTCTTTCTTCCCTTCTTTTTAGCCTCTTCTCTCTTTCTACTTTCTGTAAATCTATTGTACCTTTGTGTGTCACTATTCATTCAATTTCCTTTTTAGGTTAACTTTTCATTGTTGGTAATGGTATATTCTTTAGTTGACTAGAATCCTCTTCACTTTACCCCGACATATGACCAGCTACCCCTCCATAACCTACCTGAGGCTTTAGAAAGCTCGGATAGTTCTGTTTATTTGCTTTGGAAATACTCCCACTCCCTTTTGGAAATGAATTTTTCCCACTTTTTATGTTTCTCCGCCTAGTTAGAATTTGGTGGTGGTTCGTGTAGTGATGGACGAGGTTCTACAATATGACGCACTCCTTTTTCTATTAAGAATTTGAACAGCAGGGTTGGTAAGGAGCACATGAATTGCTCGGTAAGGTCTGTATAGAATCTTTTCTAGACGGTTTCGACTGAAGTTCTTTCTTCTATGGCTTGTTCCTCGCAGAATTCGTCTGTGATATTTTCAAACCACTCCTACAAGTTTTTCCGTCCACCTCGAATCAGTTTTTCTAGCAGCTCTTGGTCCTTATTTGCTTCCGTCTTTTTCATCCAGAAGTTTTTTCAAAAGTTGGGGTACCGATTCTACAAACTTCTCATGGGTTTCAGTGAAGAATTTCTCCTTCGTCTGAGCAATGGTTAATCTATTTCTTCTTGCATAGTTCTACAAATAATTTGCTATCTTACGCTCCCACCAGTTCTTAATCTCCTGTTCTGATATCATCTGCTTATAGTCATTACGTTCATATATGTACTACCAGCAACGAAACCAATGTTGTAATCTCACAGATCACAGAGGGTTACCAACAATACACATTGAATCATATAGACATAACATACACCAGAGATAAGAACATAGATAAGGGAATAATAGATTATATTATATTATGAGGGTCCATACATACACAGAACTGAACTTAGTTCTCATTTGGCTCAAGAGCCTAATATATATGATTTACAAACAGTTACATATAAATACCTATCAGTTCGGTCAATCAACACGACCTTATGCGGCCGACCTAATCTCTAATTAGTCGGCTAATCGACTAGTCGGCTCACCGACTAGCTCCTCCAACAAAGGTAAATCCCAAGTTAACAAAGGAACCACTTTAAGAAAGGAAGTTTGCTTCCTCCTTCCTAGAGAGGGATCTGTCATTGATTTTTAACAAGGCCGGATATTGAAATAAAATTCAAATTAAATTGGTGGTTGAAGCAGGGCAGGCATACATTGGGCTATGGAGTCACCAAGATTTTATGAATCACATAAATGTTTGCAAAGTGAAATTATACAATGGTAAAGTAGCACTCGGTTACAGTCAAAATGTTGTTGGTCTGGTGATAAAGAAGAAAGAATGATAGTCCATTAATATAGAGCGTTGAGAAGATGAATTATGCATCAACTTTGGTAAGAAAGATTGGTGAATACCTGGAACAATAGCCAGAGCATAACCATATGAATTATGTAATGTTCCAAATTTTTCATTGGGTCACAATGGACAAATCACATTTTCCATATTCATGAAAGTTGTCAAAGGGATGCTAAAAGTCAAATAATTGCCAAGGAGGAAAATCACTAGTTTCCTTGGTTTGGGGTGGAAGCTTTGAGATTTGGAATAAGGGGGATAATAAATGATGTTTAGACATTAGAAGAGGATAAATATTTAATAATGTAGCTTATTAAATAAATACAAGAGAAAATTTAAATGGCTATGGCTAATGGAGACACATGGAGACTATGGGGCCCACTCAAGCTAGAATTCCTATGTTAAATGGCATCCTCCTCTTGTAATTTCGAATCTATGGGAAGCCTAATGTTTTGGGATGGATTATGAGGTTAATATAATTGTCCATATACTTCATAGGTTGAATTTGGGATGAATTGTAACTTACATGTGAGAGGAAGATCCAAATGAGAGTTTCATGGACACTTGGCTAGATTCTCGTTACATTTATGACATCTATGACACCAATGATGGAGATTCTATGACACAAGTCAGATATGAAGGCTGACATACTGAAATATTGACATGTTATGACTGAATAGAGCATCTTAGAAGTCTAATTTTTGAGTTGGAGAAGGCCAAGAGTCTCCTACTCAAATTTGGGAGAAGAGGGAAGGTGAAGAGAGAGGCCACATGGCATAGCATGAGCAGCCACACCAATTCAACTTGGCTTTGGTTTATGGATGGATTTGGAACCTTAGAAGATTAATAATGTTTATAAAATACAGGGATCATCCACGAGAATAAGCTTTTGCTCATTTTTGAAATTGTCATTTTTGAATTGTGAGAGCTAGTAGATGACTAGTTTTCTTGCTTAAGCCAATTTCAAGGGTGAAAGATTCCCATCCTAGTTGGTGTTTGGAAAGGCCACTCAAGTATTTCATGGAGATTTAATGGATTCTTATTTGCAAGTGAAAGCTACAGGAATTTCATGGACATCTCAATATCATTTTGTTCTTCCATTCATCTCAAGTTTTCTCACCATATTTCAGCTCTATGGAGTGAGGCGCACTTGGTGAGCTATTCATCTCTATGAGGGAGCTTCTCTTGCTCCAGTATTTTGTATTTTGATGTAAATTCTATATTATTTAATTTTGGAAATCTATCAGGTCTAAAATCCAAGGTATCTCATGTATTATTGTCCAATGTTGAAGAAACAATGCCATTTCCCCAATACCTTGTTGTAAACTCTTGCAATCTTGATGGAATCGAATATATGTGTGAAAAATTGATGATTTATGAATAAATGAACTGTAATTAAAGTATTTTATGGTTTTCATGGTCTATAACTGAGAATTTTTGGCCATTGGGTCGAATTTCATAGCATTTGGGGAAAACTACATCTCATTTCCCCAAGGGTCCAAAACTAGTTTTTTTAATTTTTATTTATTTTTATCTGATTGAAGGAAGTGATAACAACCATGGGAGTTCGATTGGTTCTGCATATGAGTCTTTGATAATGTATTCTACACATCCCCTGCTTCAATTTGAAAATTTGAGTGAGTTTATGTACATTTGGGAAGCCATTCCGACAATTACCTGGAAGGGATTTGAATCCCAAAATTGCTAGTAAATTCATCTATCTTATTCAGAATTTGATATAGACTTGCAGAACTGATTGGAGTAGCATAATACATCCCCAAACATAATAATTAAGTTATTATATCAGTCATACACCTTATCTGGATATTTTGGAGCAATTGTGTTGATTTGGAGACCAAGACACTAAAACTAGTCAAGAGCCACAATTGTGAAAAAATTGGAAAATTGGGCATTTTAACAAAATTTCCTAAAAGGGGACATTACAGTGGTATCAAAGCATGATCTTGGCACCTGATGTGGTTTGATATTTACGAGGACAAGAATTAAGGGACCACCATTATATATTGAACCAAAAGTGCTGTTGTTGAAGAGGAAAAAATAAAGAAAGGAGAAGAAGGCATTTTTTGGAAATCATGACTAGGCATGAAAAGAGAACCTCAAATGATGGTGAGGAGATAATAAAAAGCATGGAACCTATCTTTGAAGACATGGCCAAGAATATTATGAAAGGATTTGAGTTTTTGGCTATTCAAAGTTGGGAAAAATATATTGATTTTAAGAAAACCAAGGGGAAAAATGCATCAGCTTGCTTGAAGGCATACATGGCATACACCAAAAAACCCAAAAAATCCCTCACTCAGCTCTACATGGCATACACCACCCAAGGACACCCATTCACGACCCTCCATTAGACCCCCACACCCTCAAAAAGGCTTAAGGATGAAGAAAAGGGCTTAAAAACCCCCAAAAGGAGCCTAAATAACTCTCCTAGGGGCTAAGGCCTCCAAAAAGGGGCTAAAACTCCTCAAAGGAGCCTAAAACCCTAAAAGGAGCTAAAGTTAGGGAGGAAGGGGCTAAATCCTGGACCAAGGGCTTAAAACCCTAAAATCCCTAAAAAAGCTATAAAAGGAGGGTGGGGGTTCACTCTCAAAGACACCTCTCTTGCATACTGTTATGCTACCCGTGGATGCCTTGAGACACCTTTGCTCTCAAGCCACCCACATCCCTCTCTCTTCCACTCATTTCCCCCATTGAGCCATAGCTCCTCTTCCATTGCTGAGTGAGATAGGGAGGTGCTTCCTTCCAGCCAGGGCTTGGTGGCCCATTTCACCAAAGGAGGTATAATCTTGTTGTTTTTCATGCATTTTTATAGCTTAGTTGTTTTCTAACCCTTGTTTATTTGCAGGTTTGTTTATTAACATGTTTTGCAGGTTTGTTTTTGCTTAATAGTTGTTTGTAGGTTTCCAAGGCGAAACCCTAACAATGTTTGTAGAGGGGCTCACGGCCATTATTTTCTTTCTGTCTTTGCTTTCTGTTTATTCCGATTTCTTTCTGCATTTTCCACATGTAGGAACCTACCCTTATGTCCTATAGATAGAAGGGAGCTATTCCTGCCCCTGTAGCAAGGAGCAATCCCTGCTACAGAACTGGCGACCATACCAGGTCAATCACACATGATCCCTGGCTTAGTTTTCAAAGTTTTAGTTTCTTGTTTAGTTTTTTTCCCTAGGTTAATTTTTCTATTAAATGTAGCTTATATTGTTATTTATTTACATTTTCAGTTATTGTTGAGCATCCTCAAGTCTAATACAAGCCCATTTGGCCACAGTACCAGTTACTGTTGGCCATTCTATGATTTGCAAATCACTCAATTGTGCAAAAACGGCCGAACCAAATTTCTGAAAATTCACCTATGTTTGGGCTCATTTTCTGCCCAAAAAGTTGAGCCATTTGCAAATCTACCCATAGTTAAGGGTAAAAGGGCCTATTTCTGAAGTGGGTTTTCAACCATTTGAGGTACTTCCTCACGGTTTGATCAGAATCCACTTTCCAAAAATAGGACTTTTACAGGTGTGCGACCCATTTTTGGGCTTCACTGTTTTCTTTTATCAGGATTGTTAGTGCAGCTCAGCCGCCTCTGTCCATCTGAACCATTTCATTTCTGTTTCTATTTCATTTTATTGCAATTTCATTTACATAACAAAGTGTAAGTTAAATACTCAATGGGTTAATGAATGTAGTTTAACTAAAATTGACAATAAAATTAACAATCTTGCTTACCCTTCCTCTTCTACCCAGTCATCACCCTCTGGGGTATTCTGGGATACGACGAAGGGAAAGCTCGTATAGTCCTAGGCCCTTCATTGAATATTGTTCTAAAACCATTAAAACTGGATGACCTGGAAGGTAGAGGGGGTAGAGAAGGAGGGCTTCTCACGGCGCTAAGCGTCCTCCCTGTTGACCAACCTTGCATCCGCGAGGTGACCTGTGGATCTACGGATGGGCTTAGTCCCATTGTGTTGAGAGCCCAACACCTTCTCTTGGTTAAAGAGGAATATCAGTGTAAGGTATTCATCTAGTTAGGCCATCAACATTCAGGGTTAAAAATGTATCTATTTACAAATTTTTGATTACTCAATGCTTGCATCCACAATGACATGAACTCTACCACAATATGATGAATTCATAAACCATTTGCAGCTACCAAATACCAAAAAGATAGAAAAACAAATACACCATACCAAGCAATCAACCCAACTTAGTTCATGACGCTGAGAGAGGCTTAAAATTTATCAATTTACACTAAGTTCAAACAATCTATAGTCTTTGAGGACATAAGTCCCTGACTGCTTAAACCATGGGAAGTACTTGGGCTCTGCCTAGAAACTCATTGTGAGGAGTACCATGGGAACCCCAAAGTAGCTGGCCATTGAGAGGAATTGCCAAGCGAAACGGGCAACGACCCCCACCGATTGAGTAGAAACACCCATGAGGAAAAATCCAAGTGCTATCTTCTAGCAGTCTTGGTGACCGAGTGACCATCTACAACCAATAGGAAGCCATTGACACCGTTGAAACCGCTCTCAGCGATCTCCCACACCATCAGAAGGCCACACAGCCTTTGATTCAGATTCAGACCCATGTCAGTCTGAACCAGATTTGCATACCGCACCATCAAGCCCCATGGCTAGTGCAAACCCGGATCCATTTTCTGGCATAACCATAGCTAGTGGACCCATGTCCACACCACAAATCATCACCAACAACCCGACAGGTGACCCCAGCACGGTCATGCAAACTGTCATTAGTCAGTTGCCACCACCCATAGTTACCACTCAAGCTATTCCACCTACAACACTTGTGGGCAGTGGACCTTCCATATACACTGCCCCTTCTATCACACAAGGGGGCAGTGCTCTGTCCACATACACTGCCCCTCCTATCACACAGGGGGGGCAGTGCCCCTTCCATATACACTGCCCCTCCTGTCACACATGGGGGCAGTGGCCCGTCCATCCACACTGCCCCTCACACCATATTTCAGGGCATTGGCCCATCTACAATGGCACCAACAGCACCCCCAACTATGCAGGTACATTATGCACCTGCAAACCCCACCACCATCCCTCCCCCATCTCACATAAACCTGGGGTCAAATATGCCCTTCATGACTCATCTTAACTTGCCTGATTTGGCTCGATTGACAAATGACCCCATTCGCCATCAATATTTTTGGCCTCCAATGCCAACTAAGCTGCCATCAGACATTCGCAAGTTTGAAGGCAAGGCAGGGAAATGTCCCCTAAACCACATTATGACATTCCATCTATGGTGCTCATCCAACAGCATTGTAGATGATTCCATCAGGCTGAGGCTATTCCAACGCACCCTTACAGGTGCTACGGCCAAATGGTACATTGAGCTACCACAAGCCAAGTTCCCAAATTTCAACTCCCTAGCTTTCATGTTCCTACAGTATTTCCAACTCCCCGTTAGATATGATGAAGGGATGGAGATCCCGCTATCCTGCCGTCAGAGCACTGCGCCACATATAACTGACCACATCCATGAATGGCGGCGACGTCGTAGCGTGTGTAAAATCCAACTTGATGACAAGATCTTCTTGGATTGGTTCCTCAAGACCTTACTCCCACCCATAGCAAATGACGTTGCATCCGAACGTCCCCAATCTGAAGAAGAGGCCATACTGAAAGCCCAACAGTTTGACCTGATCTACGCTAAGTCTAGATACTTGTATACCGTCATTCTAGACGCTCCTCGCCCGGGTACCTCCTACCAGGATGCACCAGGGGCATCCCATGCTGTAGATGGCATCATAGGATCGGTCTCCTAACAACCACAACACCGTCTGACACCACCTATAGCTCCACCACAACCAAGCAATATTGCTAGTGTTGCTTACCAGAACCAAACTCCGGACTATGCCAAAATGATGTCCTAGTCCGAAACAAGAACTTCCTATGCACATCCTGCGCCACCACAACAGGCTCAGGCCATGGCTTGGCCAACACAGCAGTATGTGGGGAAAATGCCCACATTTGTGGCACCGCCACCCCCACAAATCTACTATGCACCACCAGTGCAAACAGTTCAAGCCCCTGCCCCCACTCCACCTGCTCCGTTGGGACAAGTGTTCACACAACAAAACCGTCCCAACCAGCCTACCCCCAACAACCAACAAGGGAAAGCTAGAAATAATCGGCCCCGAAACCAAGCCAATAACCAACCACAGGGAGGCGATCAACAACCAAACCCTCCCAACAATGCCGCAACAAACCGACTCGCTCAAACCCCCCCACGAAAAAATGCACCAAGATGCAACGCTTTGTTGCGCACAAACCAACCGTGCACACTATGTGATGTTTATGGGCACTACACATTATAGTGTCCCCTCATGGGTCGAGCTAAGCAGGCCATTCAGAACGAGTTTCAACAGGACGCCAATGCCGCAAATCAAGCCCAACCCAACCCAGCACCACAAGGACCTCCTCCTATGGTGCTTCAAAGCCCCCTACTAGTCCAAGGGTTGGTGGCAACTGCACCCCCTCCCCAACCCAATCCCAATGCTCCGGGGGCACCTCCCACGGCTGAAACAAGTGTTCACCACCTGCTAGCCATGATGACTGAAGAGGTCAACATGCAAACTAGATGGAATCAGTACGGTACCACCACCGAATCCGCTAACACATCAACAACATCAATGTCCAAAACAGTCAACCTACCTCTTCAGTTACCCCCATTCTCGTGCCCCCCCATACGTAGGATTGCCAATAACTCCACGGCTAGAGCTGCAGTCAGCTATAGGATTGTGGATGATTTGGCCCAAACGCCAACCGCCATGTCCACTCTTGAGGTACTTAAAACATGCCAAACATAGCGGAAAGCCTTACTAGCTGCCCTTGGGGCAGTAGACCCCTCCAACTCCAAGTTGATCACATTCGAACACGGAGAACGGAGAACCACGCATGCCATCCACCATCACCTTCCAAATCCCGATGTCTATCCGGAACCTGGTTGTGCACCGATGCATAGTTGATGAGGGGGCATCCACGTGCGTTATGTCCACCCTGGTTTGGAAGAAACTTGGATCACCAATTCTGCAACCATCCTCCATAACTTTTCGGGCTTATGATGGCCATCCCACTAAAGCCCAAGGAATCCTCCCCCATGTCCCCATCACATTAGCAGGAAAGACAGTGCTAATCGACATAGAGGTCGTCAGCGCTCAACTGGACTATAACCTTCTCCTCGGAAGAAGTTATATGTACGCCATGAGAGCGGTCGCGTCAACTGTCTTCCATCTCATGATGTTCCCCCATGAAGGGAAGATTGTGACGGTTGATCAACTCACTTATCATGATTCGCAAGGGTTAATGGCACCTGCCAACATTATCCCGACCATCACAACCATTGAGTCGCAAGGGATGACCACACACTCCAATGTCGTCCTTGCAATCAACACTATGGTTGACAACACACCAACCTACCCACTGTTGAATGTGGGCCTTGGGTTGTTTGCTGATCCCACCGTGGTGGCTCCTTTCCCCTTAGTGTTGCCGCCACCGACACAAAATGAAACTCCGAACTTGTGCATGGTCTCGTCCAGCACCGCTGCACCCAAACAAAAAGCGTAGTTGCAGCCCCAACCACAACCACAACATCGTCCGCAGCCGCAACATCACCCATAGTAGCAGCATTATGCGCAGCCGCAATAACAACCGTATCCCCACATGCAACCAACAAGGAGTTATCTAGGCTCATATCCAGTCCATACGATTCCCTTCCTCTTTCCCCTACCTGGTGTCATGAGTAAGCTGGTAATGGCCACCTTAATCCTACCCAACTTTACATTGGGAATTCTGGTGTGGTATCTTGATCCACCAGCTCAACAAGTAATGCCTAAGGTTGTTTTAACCCCGGTGCAACCCATCGCAGTCGAGTCTCACCCTCCACCCGGTCTGCAAAAGCCAACCGCCTCACCCACACCCGCACCGCCCCACCCAAAAAGGGCCAGGGGAAAGAATGCCAAAGCCACCGTAGAATCGTGACAAGTCCCGCCTTGCGCCATTTGCGAGCAACAGGGCCATACAACTCAGAGTTGCCTTGAAATTCCAATGATCTGTGTGCATTTCGATGCCATGGACACAACCGAAAACCTCCCCGTAGTTGAACTCCCAACCGCACCAATAGTCAAAAACAAGTCACTGAGAACAAACCATGCTTGCACCCTCTGCGGATTCTATGGACACTACTTTCACCATTGCCAAGACTTGCCCGAGTTTTGAATCGCATTAGCCGACCTCCATCAACATTCCCTTGAGTCTGAGATCACCTTGATCGAAGAAGTTCACCCCCCACCACCTTCTTCAGACACCATGTCCATTTACATGATGTCCAGTTCTATAGACCCTCTTGTCTCCACCATCACTGACAGTCCATCAGACCTGTCTCTTCCGTTGTTTCCCCAGCCACAACCGCAACCTCAGTTACCAGGGAAACAATGGGGTTCATTCCCACTCAACCTGATCCTTTTCCTTTTCCTTTTCCTACAATCCGAGATCATGAGTAAGTTTGTCTTGGCAACCCGCAATCTACAGGATTTCACACTGGGAGATCCTGTGTGGTACCTTGAACCACCTACCATACCTCTGAGGCCCCAAGTTGTGTTGACTCATTTCCATCCAATTGATATGATGTTGCACCTACCTCGAGGTCAATCAAAGACTCCTCTTGTCTCGAGGCCTACCCCTCTTCCTCCAACAGAGACTGGGGGTAAGGCCACACAAGCCACAACCAATACCATTTACATGATCTCTAGCACCATTTTCCCTTCCGTCTCGTTGGCTATGGAAGTTCCACCTGATCTATCACGGCACCACTTATGTGATGACGGAGAGATCTGTAAGACCGCCTATGGTTTTACCCCATTCCCTTTAAACCATAGTGTGGAATCGGTTCTTTCCATAAAAGACTAGATTTTGTCATCCTACCTTGCTAATGACCTTCATCTCGGCAAGGGGGCATACCTCTTCGTTGACTCAGATGGTTGACTTTTGAAGAAGCTGCGCAATGGGCTCCACTTCAAGAGATTTTACGCCTAACATCACCAATGAGTCGCTTCGTTTTAATTTCTTGTTTTTCAACATTTTTTTAGCACAAGTCAGGAGTTGCACCATCAACTGCTAATCCAAAGTCACCTGGAACCGGTTCGAGACACCTCTCACACCTCCAGGATCAAATTTCCATTTCCTTATGAGACCATTGTCTCATGTTTAACAAACAAATTTCGGGACCACTTCCCGGAAGTCACCTCGATTTACAAGCCACAGCATGGCAATGCAAGTGTCTGAGGACCTGTACTTATATCACTCTTCCCTTCTGCTACTCATGCGAGTTTTCGGGCCACCGCCTGTTAAGGGACACCATTTTTAGTTTTTTTTTTTGTATTTTAACACATAGTTGTCTTCTCCATCCACCGCACCTTACGCGAACCTTTGGACCATTGTCCACAATATGATTTATTTCTCTTGCATGTATTTGGCATAGAACTGCCCCCAGACTTGCACTCACATCGTATGTAGTCAAGTCTGTCCACCACAACACACACACACGCTCTCTTGACCTCTGTTCGAGAGCCACCTCAGTTTGCGTGCCTCTGCCGCACCGACTTGCGAGCCTCTGTCGCGATCTATCCCGCGCATGTATTGGTATGTTTGAGAGCCTTCTGCTCCGTCCATACTACGTGGATGACCTTTGGATGACTGTCCACAGTACCGACATGGGGCATCGCTTGTGCCATCGCAATCGGTTGACCATACTGGAGTTTCGTTTAAGCTCTTTTCTGACTCCTTAAAACAATAAAAAGATAGCTGAGTGCAGCTGCTTCCTTTCCCGCTCACTAAAGTATAGGAAAGGGCATCTACATCGTCTCGTTTATCTCCTTTTGCAGACCATGTAGAGCATCAATTGAAAAGGACCTCCTTGGCACATTCAAGCCAAGACCGTTCCCCTCTGCATACTTTTATGCAATCTCGAGCAGAGGGGCCGCACTTTACGAAAAAGCTCACCATGGGTTGTCGTTAAGCTCTTTTCCAGGCTTCTCATCAAGAAAATATTGTCGAGCAAACTTGGTTTCGTTCATGCTCATAAAAGTATCTGAATGACCGCCTAGTCAATATAGGTTTAACCTTTTTTGGCATGATTGGACTACCAACGGTAAAGAAGTCTCTCATCCCTTACAAGATGAGCGAGCTCTCCTATGTATACTTTTATCCTTTTTTGGGCACAGGAGACTACCAACGAAAAAGAGCCCCCATTGGAGTCTTCTTCGTGCTTTCAGACTCTCTAAAATTGAAAGCACCATCAAGCATTTACTTTCTCGGGCTCGCTAAAAATCCACGTGATCGTACCACAACGGTGTCCCTAGACACCACCCAACAGAAAATAGTTTGGTAGCATTCCCACATTGGGTCACCTTTGTTCAGAGTACTCTGCAATGTGTCTTCCTTGGATCCCTTCAATATCAAAAGTATCCACCTCCTCCAAGTATTTCCCGTCTGCAGTGACATTCCCGGTATTATAGCTATGATCCCATTCCCATGAGTTAGTTTCATTTGCTGCTTGGTCCGCCCTGCCGTCATACTTTGAACAAAGGAAGTTTTAGTCTCCCACACTCCCCCTACCCCAGTTCAACTCTTTTCCTCCCCATCCCTCCCCCCCCACCCCCCCATTCAGTGGGTCAGTCTGCAGATTGTCTCACACCTTTTGGTTATCTCCCTCGTGCTTCTGGTTAAGGAAACACCATTGCCTTGACTAGGGGCATGTCTCCCTCTGTCGACGACAACACACATATTCCAGAGGATAGACCCAAAGGTCCTTGTAGCTTGGTTTCATTAACCTCATTGATGAGTTCCTTGGACCACTTGAGAGGAGCCCTTAGTGCCTCTCGGGATGGTTGTTTCTCACGTGTTCTACTCCAACTCCATCATCGCACCGTTGAGATTCGTACAGGGTTTTAGTCCACACAATACTTGGTCGAAGACCCCGGATGTCACCTAACTCTAGCACATTGTTGAGTCTACTGAAGGGACCTAAACAGGTTATGTTCCTTGTGATTTTCGGGTTGCGTTGGAGACAGTGTTCAAAAGCCCCAGCAGTGCTTCTATATGGATTTATGATTGATGTAGCATACTTGTACCACAAAGACTCTGACTCTCAATCAGCGAGTCCATACAACTATGTACCATTCCAGATCCAGCAGACCACCATCCATGAAGATATAGCATTCCATGAGAATGCCATGGGTCCAGTGTACTAGATCAGTATTATATTCAGCCTCACATTGAGGTAACCATTATTGTATCATCAGTTGTACATGATCGACTCTTGTATTTTAGAGCATAGATCAAATTATTCTTTAGACATTGCCACGAGCATGGGGATGCCTGCCTCGTCCATATACATGTCACACATTATTTGTATCTCACCCATTGATGGGAACCATATTAATACAAAAACCAAAAGCCACNGCCACCTCTCCGCAGCAAATCCTATGATGTCCATCGGCCATACAATGAGCTCCCGCCCTCACACATCAGGGGGCAATCTGTTAACCCAAAAAATCCCTCACTTAGCTCTACATGGCCTACACCACCCAAGGACACCCATTCACGACCCTCTATTAGACCCCCACACCCTCAAAAAGGCTTAAGGATGAAGAAGAGGAATTAAAAACCCCAAAAATGAGCCTAAATAACTCTCTTAGGGGCTAAGGCCTCCAAAAAGGGGCTAAAACCGCTCAAAGGAGCCTAAAACCCTAAAAGGAGCTAAAGTTAGGGTGAAAGGGGATAAAATCTCAAAAAAGGGGCTAAAGCCCACACCAAGGGCTTAAAACCCTAAAACCCCTAAAAAAGCTATAAAAGGAGGGTGGGGGGTCACTCTCAAAGACACCTCTCTTGCATACTGTTATGCTACATGTGGATTCCTTGAGACACCTTTGCCTCTCAAGCCCCCCACATCCCTCTCTCTTCCACTCATTTCCCCCATTGAGCCATAGCTCCTCTTCCAGTGCTGAGTGAGATAGGGAGGTGCTTCCTTCCAGCCAGGGCGTGGTGGCCCATTTCACCAAAGGAGGTATAATATCGTTGTTTTTCATGCATTTTTATAGCTTAGTTGTTTTCTAACCCTTGTTTATTTGCAGGTTTGTTTATTAACATGTTTTGCAGGTTTTTTTTTGCTTAATAGTTGTTTGCAGGTTTCCAAGGCGAAGCCCTAATAGTGTTTGTAGAGGGGCTCACGACCATTATTTTCTTTCTGTCTTTGTTTTCTATTTGTTCCAATTTCTTTCTACATTTTCCACACGCAGGAACCTACCCTTCTGTCCTATAGACAGAAGGGAGCCATTCCTGCCCCTATAGCAAGGAGAAATCCCTGCTACAGACTCTGGCGACCATACCAGGTTGATCCCACAGGATCACTGCGCTAGTTTTCAAAGTTTTAGTTTCTTGTTCAGTGTTTTTCCCTAGGTTAATTTTTCTGTTAAATGTAGCTTAGATTGCTATTTATTTAAATTTTCAATTATTGTTGAGCCTCCTCAAGGCCAATCCAAGCCCATTTGGCCACAATACCAGTTACTGTTGGCCATTCTATGATTTGCAAATCACTTAACTATGCAAAAATGGCCGAATCGAATTTCTGAAAATTCACCTGTGTTTGGGCTCATTTTCTGCCCAAACAATTGAGCCATTTGCGAATCTGCCCTTATATAGGGGTCAAAGGGCCCATTTCCGAAGTGGGTTTTCAATCGTTTGAGGTAATTCCTCACGGTTTGATCAGAATCCACTTTGCAAAAACAAGACTTTTACAGGTGCGCTACCCATTTTTGGGCTTCACTGTTTGCTTTTATTGGGATTGTCAGTGCAGCTCAGCCGCCTCTGTCCATCTGAACCATTTCATTTCTATTTATGTTTCATTTTATTGCAATTTCATTTACATAACAAAGTGTAAGTTAAATACTCAATGGGTTAATGAATGTAGTTTAACTAAAATTGACAATAAAATTAACAGTCTTGCTTACCCTTCCTCTTCTACCCAGTCATCACCCTCTAGGGTATTCTGGGATACAATGAAGGGAAAGCTCATATAGTCCTAGGCCCTTCATTGAATATTGTTATAAAACCATTAAAACCGGATGACCTGGAAGGTAGAGGGGGTAGAGAAGGAGGGCTTCTCACGGTGCTAAGCATCCTCCCTGTTGACCAACCTTGCATCCGGGAGGTGACCTGTGGATATACGGATGGGCTTACTTCCATTGTGTTGATAGGCCAACACCTTCTCTTGGTTAAAGAGGAATATTAGTGTAAGGTAGTCATCTAGTTAGGCCATCAACATTCAGGGTTAAAAATGTATCTGTTTACAAATTTTTGATTACTCAATGATTGCATCCACAATGACATGAACTCTACCACAATATGATGAATTCATAAACCATTTGCAGCTACCAAATATCAGAAAGAGAGAAAAACAAATACACCATACCAAGTAATCAACCCATCTCAGCTCGTGACGCTGAGAGAGCCTTAAAATTTATCAATTTACACTAAGTTCAAACAATCTGCAGTCTTTGAGGGCATAAGTCCCTGACTGCTTCAACCATGGGAAGCACTTGGGCTCTACCTAGAAACTCATTGTGAGGAGTACCAAAGAAACCCCAAAGTAGCTGGCCGCTGAGAGGAACTGCTAAGCGAAACGGGAAACGACCCCCACCGATTGAGTAGAAACGCCCGTGAGGAAAAAGCCAAGCGCTGTCTTCTGGCAGTCTTGGTGGCTAAGTGACGACCTACATCCAATAGGAAGCCATTGAAACTGTGGTCCAAAAATCATTCCCACCAGTTTGATAAACATCTAACACAATTGATCCCCCACGCTCTTCCTCATGCCTAAGAGGCGAACCACCACCATTCAGAACATTAAACCGACACCGTCGAAACCGTTCTCAGCGATCTCCCACACCATTAGAAGGCCACACAGCCTCTGATTCAGATTCAGACCCATATCAGTCTGAACCAGATCTGCATACCGTACCCTAAAGCACCATGGCTAGTGCAAACCCGGATCCATTTTTCGGCATAACCATAGCTAGAGGACCCATGTCCACACCACAAATCATCACCAACAACCCGGTAGGTGGCCCCAGCATAGTCATGCAAACTGTCATTAGTCAGTTTCCACCACCCATAGTAACCACTCAAGCTATTCCACCTACAACACTTGCGGGCAATGGATCTTCCATATACACTGCCCCTTCTATCACACATGGGGGCAGTGCTCCGTCCACATACACTGCCACTCCTATCATAGAGGGGGGCAATGCCCCTTCCATATACACTGCCCCTCCTGTAACACATGGGGGCAGCAACCCGTCCATCCACATTGCCCCTCATACCATACTTCATGGCATTGGCCCATCTATTGTGGCACCAACAACACCCCCAACTATGCAGGTACATTATGCACCTGCAAACCCCACCACCCTCCCTCCCCCATCACGATAGGATCTTCTTGGATTGGTTCCTCGAGACCTTACTCCCGCCCATAGCAAAGGGCATATCATCCGAACGTCCCCAATCCGAAGAAGAGGCCATACTGAAAGCCCAACAGTTTGACCTGATCTACGCTCAGTCTGGATACCTGTACATCGTCATTCCAGACACTCCCTTCCCGGGTACCTCCTATCGAGATGCAGCGGGGGCATCCCATGCTACAGATGGCATCATAGGTTTGGTCTCCCAACATCCACAGCACCGTCCGACATCACTTGTAGCTCCACCACAACCAAGCAATATTGCTAGTGTTTCTTACTAGAACCAAACTCCAGACTATGCCAGAATGATGTCCCAGTCCGAAGCAACAACTTCCTACGCACAGCCTGTGCCACCACAGTAGGCTCAAGCCATGGCTTGGCCAACACAACAGTATGTGGGGCAAATGCCCACATTTGTGGCACCGCCACCCCCATAAATCTACTATGCACTGCCAGTGCAAACATTTCAAGCCCCTGCCCCCACTCCACCCACTCCGTTGGGACAAGTGTTCACACAACAAAACCGTCCCAACCAACCTGCCCCCAACAACCAACAAGGGCAAGCTAGAATTAATCGACCCCGGAACCAAGCCAATAACCAACCGCAGGGAGGTGGTCAACAACCGAACACTCCCAACAATGCCGCAGCAAACCGACCCGCCCAAAACCCACCACGACAAAATGCACCAAGACGCAGCACCCCGTTGCGCACAAACCAACCGTGCACACTATGTGATGTTTATGGGCACTACACATTCGAGTGTCCCCTCATGGATCGAGCTAAGCAGGCCATTCGTAACGAGGTTCAACAGGCTGCCAACGCTGAAAATGAAGCCCAACCCAACCCACCACCACAAGGACCTCCTCCTATGGTGCTTCAAAACTCGCTACCAGTCCAAGGGTTGGTGGCAACCGGACCCCCTCCCCAACCCAATCCCAACTCTCTGGGGGCACCTCCCACAGCCGAAATAGGTGTTCACCACCTGCTAGCCATGATGACTGAAGAGGTCAACATGCAAACCAGACGAAATCAGTACAGTACCACCACCGAACCCGCTGACACATCAACGGCATCAACGTCCAAAACAATCAACGTCTTTCTTCAGTTGTTATAGCGGATTTCACCACACTAGGTGAATCACACATTGTATGGTCTTCCCCTATCCCGCTGCAGACTCATTATTCCCTATGGACCATTTATTGTCTTTT
>LPNX011108941.1:0-13986 GCA_001517045.1 Pseudotsuga menziesii
GAAAAGTCAAAATAAGTGCACTCTCCTATGGGATTGATACTGCATAAGGAAGTGTCGAGCGAGGAGACTCTGAGTATCATGGCATACTCTAAAAATAAGGTGATAATTTTGTCTCTATATGGAATTTTTGTTCTATGGATAATAAGTAAATCCATATAGAGATTCAACATATCCTAGAAAGAGTTTTAGAACCTCCTCTAAATTTCATAATTCGTCGCAATTAATTAAACATAATTTTCATCTCTTTCAACTTTAATACTCTACTGGTCACTGCGTTAAACTTTTGTCTAACTTTAACGCTATGTTNGTAATAATTTTGTCTCTATATGGAATTTTTGTTCTATGGATAATAAGTAAATCCATATAGAGATTCAACATATCCTAGAAAGAGTTTTAGAACCTCCTCTGAATTTCATAATTCGTCNGTAATAATTTTGCTCTATATGGAATTTTTGTTCTATGGATAATAAGTAAATCCATATAGAGATTCAACATATCCTAGAAAGAGTTTTAGAACCTCCTCTGAATTTCATAATTCGTCGCAATTAATTAAACATAATTTTCATCTCTTTCAACTTTAATACTCTACTGGTCACGTCGTTAAACTTTTGTCTAACTTTAACGCTATGTTGGTCACTGCATTAAAGTTGATTATTGAGATGTTTCAACAAATGCCATGTACAGAAAAATAGAAGATAATGTTACTAAAGAATCATAACCATTATTTGGATCAACATTATACTCAGATACTTTTAAGTTTGATCTTGTCATTGAAGGGACAAGTCAATCTGGGTAAAAAAATTGTGTACCTTGATAGAGAGTTCAAGTAGAGGTAAACAAACCTTAGTTCTTCAATCAAATTTGAAGTACAGTTATACACACCATCACGCTGCAGATAAAGACTTACACAGCCCATTGAAGTTAGATCACGTTGAGTAGGAATGAAGCCATGCAGGTGTAAATAAAACCACACTAGGATAGAGACCACGAGTAATAGAGATAGCAATCATGTAAATACGTAGCTGGGTTTACGCTCATAATCTACAATCACGTAGATGGTGAAGTGCATGCAGGTGAAGATTACACAAACAGGCNAAAAGAGATAGCAATCATGTAAATACGTAGCTGGGTTTACGCTCATAATCTACAATCACGTAGATGGTGAAGTGCATGCAGGTGAAGATTACACAAACAGGCACGCAGAGGTGTGAGCAAGGTAAGCCATGCAATGGAAGAACCCGTAAAGTGTGAGTAAGGTGAGCCACTCATAGGAAGAACATGCAGAGCGTGAGAAAGGTGAACCACTCATAGGAAGAACATGCAGAGAGTGATTAAGGTGAGACCCAGTCCCAGTCACGGTTAACTACAACAGAAGATATGTAGGTCATAAAGAAGGAATGGTCCTAGAGAAGAAACAAGGAGCTAGCCCATTCATGGAGTAAGTGTCGCGTGGGACAAAACAGAAGAATCATGCACACGAAGTACACGGATGCTTGCATATTCACAGTGGAAGATCCGAGAAGACCTGTCACATTGAAGTAGGAGTCACTATAAGCACTAGTCACGCAAAACAGAAGAATCATGCACACGAAGTACACGGATGCTTGCATATTCACAGTGGAAGATCCGAGAAGACCTGTCACATTGAAGTAGGAGTCACTATAAGCACTAGTCACGAGCGGGAAAATAAAAAAAAATGCAGGGGAAGGGCATTCATGAACAAGAAGTGATACTTCACTTGATGATGTTACAACTAAAGAAAAACTTAATCTTATATAAGGTAGGTAAGATAAATAAAAAATCATCATAAAATACTTTAGGTGTAAAGGTAAAACAATGAAAGGTCCAATGTTCATTATATAAAACCATAAAATAAATGTTAATGGTTTTATAATAAGGTCAAAAGGTAAAAGGTCCAACATAAAGTAAGTAATCCAAAAACCATAAGTGGTTCAAAGGTCCTTTAATAGAACATAAAGTAACCATAACAATAATTGATCCAATGGTCCTTTAATCAAACCATAAGGTAAATACACTTAGAATAAAATCCATAAAGTTGGAGTCATCGTAATCAAAGGTACACACAAGTAAGAGTGTCAGGTTCAAGTAAGGTAAAGGACCAAATGTCAACCAAGAGGGTCACAACAACCCACATACCCACATGCTAATGTGAACCATAAAATATGGAAAAATGACTCCTTTAGGGATAACAAAACCAATAAACTTTTCTCTCTCTCAAGGTACATTGTTTTATATATTTTGGCATCACTGTACAAGGGAAAGATCCAAACAAATGGTACAATCCTTAGGTCCTCAACACTGCTCCTAAAGGACATCATAAAGGGGTGCTTTGTCCCTTAAGGAGCAACCTAGAAATAACCAATTAGGAGAGGCGACATCGCAAATTTAGCTAATTAATTACAAAGAACAAAAATATTGTAAAGATTTGTTCATTTAAGAACACTTGGACCTTCCTATTTATACCCATGCGCCAATATGGCACCTTACAATTATCAGCCCGTAAGAGTAAAGTGGAAGCCAATATTATGTAACAACACAAAAACTTACCTATATCAACCAGAATCATAACAAAATACTAAATTAACATTCACTATCAAGCTAAAGAAATGGAAGTACTCAAGGGTTTCAAATGTGAGATCAAAGGTAGAAGAATCAAGGAGGTAGAGGAATCAAGGACAGAAAGAGAATGAACGTACAAGAAACAAAAGAATAGGAATGCACTTGGAGACTAACCCAAATGTAGACGAAGAAAGAACTAAGAAGAAAGCCAAGTAAATCAGATATTGAAAGTAAGCCCAACAAACTACATGAACATGAAGCAGGAAGAAATTCAATTGGACCTCTAGTAAGAGAGATCAACTATTTATAAGGAAGAAGACTGTTTGATGAGACACAAAACCAACAAGATGAAGTAGGAGGAAACTATTTTAGTCCACAAGTACTCACGGTGTTTAATGGTCTTGAAGGAAGCAAACAAATTGATGAGATACAAGTTGGCAAAACATGCAGAGGCTCAAATTAACTACCAATAGGCATGCAATAAAATGTCTGCAAAGAAATACAGCAAGCCATAGATGTTAGTTTCTCAGAAGTTACCACNAAAAACATGCAGAGGCTCAAATTAACTACCAATAGGCATGCAATAAAATGTCTGCAAAGAAATACAGCAAGCCATAGATGTTAGTTTCTCAGAAGTTACCACATCAGACAAAGTTTCAGATGCTCGACAAGTAGGGATAAATTCTAACAATTCACATATCTGCAAACCTGGAAAAAAATGTGATGACAAAAAACTCGACAAACTTCTAGAAGATTAAGCAGACAATAATATTATTGAGGCACAAATAATCATAAAGCTTAATGGCCCAAAAGGAAGCATACACTTTTATGAGCCACAAATATGAAAAATAGGTAGAGGCTTAGATGATCCACAAGTAGGCATGCCAAAAAATTTATGCAACATCTTACAGGAATCTTTAAAATTGAATGGATCGAAAGATGGAAAAATAGAGAAATTGTCTTATGCTTCTCAAATAGGGAGAAATTACAACAATACAAGAGTATGTAAATATGGATAAAATGCTAATGGAAAAAATTCCAACATACTATTGCAAGATAAAGTACACAGAAAATTTATTCATCCACGTCTAATTGGAAACCTCAATGGTTCACCAGGAGGCAGACAGTTTGATGAGATGCAGTCAAATAAGGTGGGAAGAGTCTCAGATGATCTATGGCTATGCATGCCAGTAAATGTAAGCATTACATGAAAGGACACAACAATACAAAGGACTTTTCGATCCTCGATTCTCATCATCCTCTCAAAGAAGAAAAGAAAATGGTAAAACTAGGTGAACTATGTAATGTCCCAAATTTTGCATTGGATCACAATGGCTAAATCACATTTTCCATATTCATGAAAGTTTTCAAAGGGATGCTAAAAGTCAATTAATTGTCAAGGAGGAAAACCACTAGTTTCCTAGGTTGGGGGTGGAAGCTTTGAGATTTGGAATAAGGGGGATAATAAATGATGTTTAGAAATTATAAGGGGATAAATATTTAATAATTTAGTTTATTAAATAAATACAAGAGAAAATGGAAGTGTCAATGGAGCATGAAGACACATGGATACTATGGGGCCCACACTAGCTGGAATTCCTATGTTAAATGGTATCTTTCTCTTGCAAATTCGAATATATGGGAAGCCTAATGTTTTTGGATGGATTATAAGTTTAATATAATTGTCCATATACTTCATAGGTTTAATTTGGGATTAATTGTAACTTACATGGGAGAGGAAGAGCCAAATGGGAGTTTCATGGACACTTGGCTAGATTCCCCTTACATTTATGACATCTATGACACCAATGAAGGAGATTCTATGACACTTATGACACAATTCAGATATTAAGGCTAACATACTGACATAATGACATGTCATGACTGAATAAAGCATCTTATAGGTTGAATTTGGGAGTTGGAGAAGGCCAAGAGGCTCCTATTCAAATTTGGGAGAAGAGGGAAGGTGAAGAGAGAGGCCACATGGCATAGCATGAGAAACCACACCAATTCGAATTGGATTTGGTTTATGGATGGATTTGGAACCTTAAAATACTAATAGTTTTTATAAAATATCAGGATCATCCATGAGAAGAAGCTTTTGCTCATTTGTGAATTGTGAGAGCTAGTGGATGACTAGTTTTCTTGCTTAAGCCAATTTCGAGGGTGAAATATTCCCATCCTAATTGTTGTTTGAAAAGGACACTCAGGTATTTCATGAAGATTTAATGGAGTATTATTTTCAGGTGTAATATACATTAAATCATGTGGATTATTCTATTGCAGCACTCTCTCTCAACTATTTCCAGTTTTCACACCATGTTCATGCTAATGGAGGGATTGTGCTTTGGGTGAGATATCGATCTCTTTTGGGAATATTATAATGCCCATTATATTATTTTCTGATGTATATGATATTTATTTCATTTTAAAAATACTCTAAGGTCTAAATAACCAAAATAATTCATGTAAAAATGTTGAACAATGAAGAAACATTGCCATTTCCCCAATACCTTGTTGTAAACTCTTGCAATCTTGATGGAATCAAATATATGTGTGCACCATTGATGATATATGAATGAATTAAATTTAATTAAAGTATATTATGGGTTTCATGTTCTGTAACTAAGAATTTGTGGCCATTGGGTCGAATTTCATAGCATTTGGGGAAAACTACATCTCATTTCCCCAAGGGTCCAAAACTAGTCTTTTATATCTGATTGAAGGAAGTGATAACAAACATGGGAGTTAAATTGGTTCTGCATATGAGTCTCTGATAATGTATTCTACACATCCCTTGCTTAAATTTTATAATTTGAGTGATTTTATGTACATTTTGGAAGCCATTCCAACAATTACCCGGGAGGGTTTTGAGCCCCAAAATTGCTAGTAAATTCATCTATCTTATTTAGAATTTGATATAGAATTTCAGAACTGATTGGAGGACCATAATNCCGGGAGGGTTTTGTGCCCCAAAATTGCTAGTAAATTCATCTATCTTATTTAGAATTTGATATAGAATTTCAGAACTGATTGGAGGACCATAATAGATCCATGAAAATAATAATTAAGTTATTATATCATTCATACACCTTCTCTAAATATTTTGGAGAAAATGGGCTGATTTGGAGACCAAGACACTAAAACTAGTCAAGAGCCAAAATTGTGAAAAAATTGGAAAATTGGGCATTTTAATAATATTCCAAAAAGGGGACATTACAAACTATGTGTACTAGACTTAGAAAGGAAGTAGTACCCAAATGTACTTCAAGCTTGTTCCCAAAATATGAAACAAATACAACCAAACAAATCCCTCAACAGAAAATTAGAGAAAGGTACACCAAGCACTTCAACTTACCTAGGCAAATTGTACTTTTAACATCGACAAAGGATTTTGGCATAAAACCAATATTTTGAGAATCGCAGTGAACTATTTTTCTTCTATGATATGCAAAAAATTCCATTCCACCCAAGAACCATTAAATTGTCTCTTAGTATAAAGTATGTAATATTTTCCGTAGTATTCCAGTCATTTTCCTAGAGTTCATATAAACCCATGGCACATATATGTGCTAGGGTAAAGGATGGTATGATCTAGATAGTGGTTCTAAGTCTAGATATGCAATCCATCATAATTGTAGTGGTGCAGATAGAGGGGACACAGATAGGATATTAAGAGGTCTGATGTTTGTCTTAGAGAGTTACTAGCTAGGGTACATCATGGATGGGCCCATATGNGGATGGGACCATATGTTACTAACAACCATGTAGTGATAATTGGCCTATTGTCGTAGGATGAGAGGAGGTAACTTTGAATTTGGGAATCCATTATATGCCTTCTTATTTTATAATATTTTTACTCTATGACCCCATGTATGAATTATGAATGCCCTACTGAGTTTAGTATGCATCGGTTGGGACAATTATTGAAGTGAGTGGAAGGTGGTGTAGTGAGCAATGTGCTCCAACTAGAGTTATTTACTCATTGGGATCAACTACCAATTTAGATCAAGGACTAACCCTATGAGGGGATCAATTACCATGGGGATCCCAAGAATTGATCTTGTCCTAACATGAGTTAAATACTTCCCTTTACTAGCAATGACTTTGAAAATCATCGATTCTAAATTGTTAAACAAACGACTCAATGCTCCACTTTTCCAATACAATAACTCCATGAATAGTTTTTATTTATGTTGGCTCATCAACAAGCATAACTAACAATTTTAGAACCCCATGATACTTCATCCTATGAATCTCCTCAATTGGTTGTACATGTCATTAAAAAAAAAGAGGATTCATTTTTTCTTCTTTGGGAAGATCACTAATTTTGGCTTCAACATTCACTACACTTAGTTTCTCAAATATCTTAACCATACCAACACCATCCCCTCGACCTGAACTAATAAAAAACATAGTAAAAATTGTTAATGTGTATCTGTTGTAATGTGAAGTGGAATATTTAGATAATCCTTTGGACTCATAAAGGGAAAATCCTAGAGCCTTCAAATTTAGGTTAATAGCTTAATGGAGGGTGCATCAATTCTACAACATATGTGACACATGATTTCCAAACATCTAAGAATTTTCACCAGAATAGGACATAATATCATAATTTTGTATTCAAATCCAAATGACCTCCAAATTCCATAGCTTCATCAACATACGAACTGTGACCCCCATCTAAAAGTTGATTTACCATTTTCACAAGAAAACCAGCGCATGCTCAGCACTTGATAATGAATAAGTATGAGTTCAAAATATTTCAAGCCCATTGAAGCCTGAACTTTTTGGCAGGCCCAAACCCAAACCAAAGGAGGATAAAATATTTAAGAAATAACCAACTGATAGCATGGTTTGATGGAAAACACAAGGATTTCAAACATAATGGGAACCCATTATTTTGATATGAGCACACTTTATACTAGAAAGTCTTGTTGTAAGTATAATTTCAGAACTTTTTGGTGCTATCTAGGTCTATCATGCACATTACATGTTGAACTCCTCCATCTAAAAAGATTGAACACCTAACTATACCTATAGTGAAATATGGAAAGGATACACTTTGTTTTTTTAATTAAACATCATAGAGTTTCCTAAACATAATTTCAACAATCAAATAAATATATTACCGCCATACAAATATCATATATTTTATTGAGGCACAAGATTGGACCTATTAAAAAAGTGTACTCCATATTTACCTAGATATAGGTAGTCTTTCCCTCAATGCATCAAATCCATACTTATATAAACATATGTTAGGTATGGAATCTACTACCTTCCAAGTCAAAATCCATCGACTTAATAGTTCATAAAAGGGATAACCCTATAATGTGTATCCACTAACACAACCAAATTTACCAATGCATTTTGGTAGAAACTTGAACCTTATTCAAGATATCAACGATACTAAAGAGGAATGGGATCTATAGTTCAATCTAATGTTAGAGGATTGTTAGAGAATAAATAAAGTTTGTGAAAGAGATGTCATAACACCATAATCAAATTAGAGCAACCATTCAACAGTGAGTAGGTACTAAGGATGATCGAACAAGTCTCCAAGGCTCCAAAATTATCTAGGCTTTAGACCACTTTATGTATTGATCACTCTCAAACAACTTTATTTCTGAGATTTTAACATCTTACATTTTTTTGGTATTTTCCAGTGACTGCAATTATTTCTTATTTCAAAATGTATCAACCTTTTTACAATATCTCCACTAGCATGCAATCAAAGCTGTAGATTGGATGCTTGGAAGAGAATCCACACATGGATTATATGTAACCATAACAAGGTTTGATAATTATTTAAGTTCATAAGTATTGTAGATAGAAATCATCTTTCCAAATCTATAAACTAGAACAAATGCCTCAAAACATTAACAAGTACTAATCATGGACTTTTCAAATTAAAATTTCCCATTTTAGGAAAGATGCAATACTTTCTCCTTGCCTACATCTACAATGATTTATCCTCACCTCCTAGAATGTACGTTGTATCCCAATGATAAAAGTTACTAAAAATAACAGTTCTCTCAATTTAAGGAGGGAAGAACTATATGTTATAGTGGATGCGTAAACCAAAACATGGAAAAAAAACTCCCATGTTGAAAATGCATGTAACATAATGGCCTTCAAGAAAAATACTTTAAAATTATTCAATGAGTAGCTTTGATTGGTGCAATATTTTCCAAAAAATGTGTTCATTGTTAAAGGGGGCTACACTTGTAGGTAAATCAAGGGTAATGATATATTCCCTACCCGAAATGTGCTAACAGGGTTTCAGGAGCATTTCCTCGCAGACTTTGTTCCATTGGCACAGGAAAAACCCCAACAAAAATTGCCCCATATTGTGAGATAGGCATATTGATCGATGGACAGAAGGATGTCCAACTTAGTGACGAAGTGAGACGGCCGAATTCCTTTGTATGGATATGGAGCTCATTCAAACCCGACAAATTAAAAGCACATAACAACATTTTACCAGGAAGGGAAGATCGATTCAAGGAACAAGGTTTCGCTTCCGAAGTGTGTTCTTAATGAATAGGTTAATTCACATNTCATTAAAACCGGACAAATTAAAAGCACATAACAACATTTTACCAGGAAGGGAAGATCGATTCAAGGAACAAGGTTTCGCTTCCGAAGTGTGTTCTTAATGAATAGGTTAATTCACATACATAAGTCACATAGAGATATAAGAAAGAAAACCACAAAAAACAATAGTTTTTTTAGACCAGGGTAAAGTATAAAACCATTGCTAAAAAAATTCCTATTAATTTCAAACATTAATGGTTGATGATGTTTTCTTCATCTGTATTTCAAAAAGTTTAAAACTCCACATGCATGTATTTTTTGATAGTTAACTAAATCAAAATACTAATTAAACAAAAGCTTGTAGAATCTGTAGAAAAAGAGTATTTTTAGATTCTTAGGATTTGGTTGCTGAAAAGCATACCTAGTGTTTTTTTTCAAAAATCTACAAAAAGGATATACAATAAAATCAAGGGTTTCTTCTTTATAGGATAGAAAATCTATTTTTTCTTAACAAATAAAGAAGAAAAATAAAGTCTTGCATGTTTATTATTACCATCATTTAAATATCTTATATTAACTAGAGTTTTAAACAAAAGCTTAATCAAAGGATGATCAAATTTTTGGTTTCCACAAAAATGTTGCTTCCTAAGACAACCCTATAACATATGGATGTGGCCAGTCATAGAATCCTTGAGAAGAATCAAGTTGGAAAAAAAAAACCAAGGGCGTTGGGAATGTGCCCTTACCTCTGAGAAATCCTCTCGGATATGTTTATACATGCAAATTTGAACCTTTGTTTTAAAATTGCCTCTAATTTCATGAAATTCTTACCAAGTCTATCTTTGAACATCTCAAACTTCCCCTATATTAGCACTCCAATTATCCTACATGAGGTTGGTTTCTTGGTAACCTTCGATAGCCCTGTTTAACCCCATGCATCCAACCATCACAAATTTGGCATATCAATAACTCTGCGTTAATTACAAAGAAATAAATAATCGATCAAAATAAGAGGTGGCAAGTTTGAACTAGACTGTACCTCTGAGAGACTAGCATTTTCAGCAGGAATTTCACAAACTTTCTTGGTTTTTTCTTCAACTTATTCCACAGCTTGTTCTATCTCAATACAAAGAGAATTCTCACTTTTCCTTTCACTAGCTTCTTCAATTACTCTATTCCATTTGGAAGCAGAAATGTGCTAACGGGTTTTCAAGAGCTTCGCCTCGCAGACTCTGTTCCATTAGCACGGGAAAAACCAGAAGGGGAGGGTATTGGAAGGGAATTAGGAGGTTTCATACTAATTTTATTATAAAGGGGAGAGTAAACCGTACCAATAATTCCATCACTAGTCAGGATATTTAGATTAACACTATTGAGCATATCAATAGGAATCATACCTTTTTATAAAATTGCACCCATAAGTGCACCTAGCTAAGGCACAACTACTGAAGGTGAAATAACCCCTGCAAACAAACAACTGATTAACTATGAATGTATCATCCCTAAATCCCAAGTCATGCATAATATGCTTATTCTGTCGCCTCCCAGACTCTGTTCAATGGATGGCCTACAAAAACCCCAACAAAAACTGCGTCGCCTCGCAGACAGATGGCCAACTTCCTTCGGATAGGTTAAAACCACATAACAACGTTTTACCCAGAAGCGAGGATGGATGCACGAAACAAGGTTTCAAAAGTGTGTTTGGCTCATGCCCCGCCCAAGGTTTCAATAATGACAAACATAGACTAGCAAGGTTGGTATGTGGTTTATATAAAAACTAAACTCTCAGGTGAGAGATTAAAAGGAATCTAAACTCTTGGCTGAGAGATGTGTTCGAAAGTTTCATACCAACAATTTGGCCATACTATCGGACGAGAAATTTAATGATTCTCGACCGAAAATTTGTCTAACCATACCTAAACTCTTGGACGAGAAAATGTTAACCTTAGTTAAACTTTTGGTCGAAAAATATTACAACTCTTGGCCAAGAAAAAATGTTGACTTTTGTCTCGGCCGAGAAATTGAAAATTATAACCCAAAAACACCCCATTCTCAAAAAAATGTATTGCACCTTCTTGTTTTCACCCATATGCAATTTTTGAAACACATCACCAGATACATGCTATTATTTCCATAAATAATATGAAAATTGTCCAAAATTAATATACAAAATTGTTTTTACATTAATTTGTTGAAGTTGTCAAATTATACAAATCACTAAATGAATTGTTGTCTCTATAATATGAAGGTTGGGAAAGGTTCTCAAATATTACCTCTCAAGAAATACTTGGTTGGTGGACTTAGGTATGGAAAATAAAAAAATATTTGAATGTGTAAGGTGATAAGGAAACTGAATGGACATAATATATATCACTACTTAAACATTAATTTCTAGTAAATCCAATCAAGAAGGACTCAGATAAAATAGTCTAGTACTAAAGAAACATGAATTCTAACAACTAATCAGGATATGAACTTAAGACCGATGGACACTTCAAGGAGAAAAAAATTAAGTGTGGGAAGTTGAGATGGAAGCTAGAAGCCCCCTTGAAAACATCAATATTTCTTTGGTAATCCCTATCTAACAAAATTCTTACTTGGAACAATTCCAAAAAAAGAATTGGAATGGATCTTGAGCAAAGATAATAATAAACTAGTGGATTATTTATTTACATCACATTTCCCTTATCAATTTGTGTGTGGAAATAAGTATTGTACTTACTAGAGAGTTCAATCCCTTGGCATAAAGACTCTTATATTTCATTAAATAATTGATCAACGAAGCTTCTACAACAATTCACATAGCCTTACCTTGTTATGTGCTTTTGGGGGTCGTGGCTGGCGAGAACTGAGATTATATTTGAAGGGCATGGATTTTATATTGGTTAGGATACTCATAGCATTAGAATTCGTTATCGTGAATGTTCGAATGAACCAAAGAAAAAGGCATGAAGCATTAAAAAAAATCATCATAGATTTTTATTTCCCTTGACGTTTTTTATGTCATGATTGTTAAGAAAGTCCATGTATAAACATAGTAGGAGGCATAAATTTTCTAAATAACCATCATGAATTTCATTTAAAGTAAAATGCAAGCTTAAATACTAACATTAGAGCATAATTTTATTCACTTTTCTTCTTAATAAAAACAACTAAAAACAAAGAATTCAAGAAACAAGTTTTTAGAGATTTCAAAACTATCACAAATTTCACTCATAACCCATCACTTTAATTTTGTGTCCATAACATCTACAAAATGCGATTTTGATTTTATAATCCATTCACTATAAAAAGTGAAATTGTTTTTATCTAGTCTAGTGACATCTACAAAAAGTTCAACTCAAAAACAAAGAATACTTCCACAAGTCATGCCTTTTGTTTCAAAAAATAATTTTGAATGAAGGGCACATAGATCCAATCTATTTTGAAAGATGATTATAGTATATACACCCTAATAACTCAACATACAAAATATACAAACTAGTTTTGAACTTTTCTCACGCTAATGAATATTTTTATTTTAAATTTGAAATATCAAATATCAAAAAAATAAAGTAAGAATTATTGAAAAAATATGAAAATGAATAAAAGTGAAAAATGATTAAAATGAGTTAAAATATTTCCATTATACCATTTACGTTTTATTTTTCTTTAAATAATTTTATATTAAACCATATACAATAATCTAGACATAACATGTTCAGCTCCACTTAATATTTTTTTTTTGCTAAATATTATATTTCTCCAACAAATAGATTTATCTCAAAATTATATTTGTGTACTAAATTTAATTCATTATATTTATGTTTTTAAAATAAATAAATATTATTTTATTTTATAGTTATAAAATAAGATTTGATTTATTTTTATCTTTTAATTGCACACTCTACAACCCAGGAGGGAGATCTTTTTTGTCAAATGTTTGTTACTCACAAAATAATAAAAATTAAAAATTTTAATTATCCACCAAAATAAATGTGCACCACAAAAACAACCTAATGTTCCTACCTAACAAAAGAATAAAAAAAAATTTATTGGCTAAAAAAATGTCCATAAAAACAAACACAATATAGGGGAGATGTTGCAATGTTCCTACCTAACAAAATAATAAAAAATAAAAAAGTTGAATCATGATTTTAGGAGGGTCTTGCACATGGTTTTAAAACCATGTAGGGGGCAGATGTTGTAATGTTAGTTTGAATCAAATCAATGGCTATATATAGGACACACCAAAGATAGCTCCTCTAGTGCAATACTTAAGAAGATGTTTGCACCTTGAGATATTTGATCCCTCTCGACGCTTGATAGAGCCTATTTACTAAATTATTTTAGATTTACATCAATAAAAAATAATATCTTATATTTTCAAGATTAACCCAAGTGCAACAAGTGTATAGCCTAGATTCGTTTAAATGCATTTGGATTAAGACTTAAATGGGGTTAGTTAAATGATTAGGTGGAAGAATATGCCTACTAAACTTTTTGTTTCTTCAAATGATGGTTTAAATTTATTTTAAAGTCTGGGTAGCTTCAAAAATGAGTGTGACCTATAGTGTTCACCAACAAGGTGCATAGGTAGTTTAGATTATTTTTTTTTTGCGAGCATGGCATGTTACGAATAGCCATTTAGATATAATTTGAGATTTTGGGTTTCCTTAAGCATATTGAAACAAGATTAACTATACTCTTAAAATTATTATTTGAGATTTTAGACTTTCTTAAACAGATTAACAAAATTAACCCAAACTATTAAAAATGTACATATAAGATTCATTTCATAATTTTCATATAGTGTTATACTTAGATTGAATTATACTTAAATTTAAATAAACTTCAATTAAAAAGTAATTAAAGTATTCTCTATGA
>LPNX011108941.1:17218-28931 GCA_001517045.1 Pseudotsuga menziesii
GTTTGTCTTCACGCACATTTCCTGATGTATGTGGGTTTTGGATCAAAAGATGCGTATACACGTGAGTATAGCTTTACAAGTCATGTATACACATACACATGTACTTTTTGCGGAATTTCTTGGAGAATCAAAGCATAATATGAAAATACGGGGTTGAAAGAGTCTGCATAGGGACATGTAAGTCCATAAATGTGTGATCTACCAAGTCTGGTAAAATCAGCTATAACAGGTGGCCTCTCCATTTAATGTTTTTATGACTTGTACATCTAAATTTAGACAATATGCCCCCTAAGATTCAGATCATTATTCTCCCTTAGAAAATGATGTTCCCCATCATTTCATCCTAAAAAGAGGCCCAGGATTACAATGTTCCAATTTCCAATGAAGAGAAGTGTTTTATGTGGTTAACCCATAACCATGGGTTTTGTGTAGTTGACACCTAACAGTGATTACAATACATAACTNCACCTAATAGTGATTACAATACATAACTGTGGGTTTTGTGTGGTTGAACCTTAACCATGATTACAATATGATTTAATAAAAGTCAAAAAATGGTCTTTGGTGCAGTTGATGTCTTGCTACAAATCCACTCATAGCTTCTGATGCAAGTGATGAAATTGAATTCCATTGAAGACCCATTTGAGATATTGAATAAAAATTTCCATCCATATAACATACTTTCTCTGTGGTGGTACAAGGAATGAGAAAATGTTTGTTGAAGATCAGGGGATGCCTGTGCATTGTTTTTGCATACATATGTTCCTTCAATCAATGATATCTCTCAAAAGAAGAATCCAAATGAAAAATCATGAAATACCCATTTTAGCTAATAGAAATATATTTCCAATGAGATATTATAGAGCCTCTATTATTTTATTTATATTCTATGGTACTTTTTTGAAGTTGATGTACGTCAGGTCGCACTATGCACAGACATATGTTTCTTCAAACAAGCATATCTAACAAACCAGGAAGGTAAAGAAAAAGCAAAAAATACCCATTTTAGATGACAAAAATATATTTCCAATGAGTTATGGAAGAGACTTTGATATACTCTTTGGAGTCTATGGTACTTTTTTAAAGTTGTTGTACATGAGGTCGCACTATGTACGGACATATGTTTCTTCGAACAAGCATATATCACAAACTAGAAAGGTAAATGAAAAACCAAAAAATACCCATTTCAGATGACACAAATATATTTCCAATGAGCTATGGAAGAGTCTTTGAAATTCTCTGTGTACGTTGCAATATCTTTTTGAAGTTTGTAGAGATGTGTTGACCTTCAATTCGTCTATCATGGTGTTTATATGATGGTCACAAAAATATGGATGGGATGATATGGGGCTAGAATGGGGTATCCCAAGCTACAATAATCATGCAAAAAGGATTTTAATCCATTCCATGGAAATATGAGGATGAAATAATTCTTGATGTGGGAGTTTATATAGCCACAAATGATGCCAAGGGTTTGTAGAGAAACATGGGATGTTGTAGAGATCATGGAACATTCTGCTGCAATTAAAATAGCTTGTAGTGCCCAAGGACCAAATGTGATGCTTACAATGTATGGCCCAACAAATGGACTCCAAGTGTGCCAAAAGGACATAAAAAATTCATGAAGATATTTGCACCTAAACTATACTCAAACCCTCATTCCCATGGATAGTGTACCTTCTCTGATACCACTGATCTAAATCTTGGGGGATGAGACCCAGAAGGATTGTATGTTGAGAGAGAAGGAGAGAAAACCTGCAAATTGTTATTAATGTATGCATAAAGTAACATAGAGAAACATAGAGTAAATATGCCACATGAAGGGGTGAGGCTCAAGAAGGGTTATTTGATCCTCACCTCTCTCAAACCTTACTAAGATGAATGTAGGATGCGAAAAATCCTTGAATGATTTATTGAGAAGGCATAGAGTATATTTATAAAATTATTAAAATTTTCCTTGGGGAAATACCATGGGTAAAAACCATGGGTTGTGAAACACCATGGATGAGAGAGATAAAATGTGCCATTAAGACATACCATGGAACAAAACCATGGGTTATCAAATACCATGGATAGGAGAGGGTGGCCTCTCCATTTAACATTTTTATGATGAATGACATAGGGTGGCCTCTCCATTTAATTGTTTAATAACCCATACATCTAAATTTAGAGCATATGACCCTTGAGATTTAGATCAAAGAAAGGCTATAGGGATGGTGGGAAAGACAGAGAGAGAGAGGTAGGGTGTTATGTGTGATGTGGTGAGAAAGAGAGGGGATGAAGAGGGTTAGGGGTAGGGGAAGGATGAGAGAGAGAGAGAGAGAGAGAGAGAGAGAGAGAATTTAGGTTAATGGGGAAGGGAGGAGAAGAGGAATTAGAGAGAGAGAGAGAGAGATGTGGGAAGCTAGCGTGGTGGGATAGATATCAAGTTTTTTTTCATTTATCTATATATAAACAAAGGCCCAATATATCAATAATATTTGTTCTATAACGAATAACAACATATCATCAAAATAATTTCCTACATTGGGATCCTCCTTATCAACGTAACCCTATGCCCCTCACCTCTAGGATTTATCCCTTGCCTCTATATTAAATATCAAAGTTGAGCCTCCAAGGAAATTAGTTGACAACACGCTGCAATTTTAATGAAACGTCCTAATCCAAGCATTTAAAAAGGTACAAAATTTTTCCCATTCCTAATAAGTAAATTTACTTAAGTGATGGGTACAGTTTTACTAAGGTCATCACAAAGGATTTAAAAAACCAACACTTTTTACTTTTTCCATCTACATAGTGGATGAGCTGTTGACTTTGGTTTTAGGTGAATGGATTGTCGAACTTGTAGGTTCAACCAACAAATCCAAAACACATCCATTTTTTCTTTGGGCCTGTTTTTCAATCTTAAATATACATGTTCTCTATATATTTATTGTTAATAAAACTGCACAAGCTTATAGAGATCTATGTGTAGATTCCAAAATATATATATATATATATATATATTAAGAAGACAATATTGTTTTATAATTTTTTTTATTTCATCATATTTCAAATCTCTAAAAACATGGGCTTCTTATTGTTTTTCCAACTTTCGATTGGTTCTCCTATTTTGGAAACAAAAAACAACCCACAGAGGTATAGATGAAGACCTAAACACTAGAAGGAAAAATTATTTATTGTTTTAAGACCCTCATAGTGGGTCCTAATGCTCCACCTTCTCATTCTAGGGCTTCACTCACTTTCTTCATTTAAAAAAATATAAAATTAACATTAAAAATTATGGAAAATAATGTCATTAGAGGAAATTTCAACTCAAAATGGGCCTTTTAACACTAATTGAAATTACATGTCATCATGTGTTAGCCAATGAAATTGATTTAAATTTGAAATACCGTATAGGTCTTAAAAAAAATTAATATAAATTTGGGGATAGGTATCATAAAAAAAACTACCTTTTTTGTTTGTATTTTCAACATATCTCCCTATGTTTTACCCAAATTTCGATCAGGAGAGCTCCCTGTATGCAAAATTAAAGTCTACATCCAACGAGTACCCACTCAGTATACTTTTGACGGGGCCCACTACCCCAAAAACAAGAAATACCTGAAAAAATGTGACGATGACTTTTGACAGACCCCGCAACCCAAAAAACAAGAAATCCCTGAAAAAATGTGATGATGATGTCATCATCACGTTTTTTTAGGTATTTCTTATTTTTGGGGTAGCGGGGTCCGTCAAAAGTATGCCGAGTGGGTAGTCATTGGATGAGGAATTTAATTGCGCATCCAACGAGATATTGCAATCGAAAGGGAGATATGTCGAAGATACAAACAAAAAAAAGTAGTTTTTGATTTTCTTCCTCCAAAATTAATAAATATTATTTTATTATTTTTCTTAGGAGGCCCATTTTGAGTTGAAATTTCCTCTGATGTACATAGAAATTGCATGTTATCTATAACTCTCCCTCTCTTTTTTAAAATATCATTGTTTACATACCAAAATTGGGGCCTAATGTGAATATATGCATTTTGTTTTAGAAAAAAAGTAACATACCAATATTAGATTAACACCATTTTCTTAAAGTTATAATAATTTTCCATAAATAAAAGTTATATATTCCGAAGGGTGACTCGATTTTCTATGTTTCATCATTTTACATTGTTTCCTAAAAGTTGAGCAAGTAACTGTAATATTTATTTTAGTGATCATATTTTTTTTCGAGGTTTCAATTTCAACTAACATGTCATAAATGGGAAGAATTACATTGCACCATCCAACAATACAACAACACTTCAGTAATGTTACAATGAAAAATAACCATTGGTGGACATCATGCCAGCACAATCTCAAACTAACTCAGGTTCATACCACATCATACCAACAAAGACCTAAGATACCATCCCAACAAGATTTTACTCTTATCGACAACACATGCAGAGAAGATGGGGTGTACCTATAGGAGCGGTAGGAACCATGTTTCCGTAGTGGTGGAGGGGATCTTCATCATACTGAACATTTACACAAAGAACTATGATAGGTCAGGAACTGGGACAATGGACCATAAATCATTCACAACATTAACCATATTCATATCATTAATTTAACTAGTGTTGTGTCGATTCATACATCTATCCATAGATATTCATTCATGCATTGCATGATAACAATAAAGCATCACACAAATACATCATGCATAGTCAACATAAGGAATTTAACGTGGAAACACAATCAAGAAAAAACCACAAAAGAACTCGTTTATAAAAAGAGTTGCTTATTGAACACTTTTAGTCTATGCACAGAGCCTGGAGAGGTTCTGTAAACCTCCATTACATCATATCTATGCACACATCCTGTAGATGAACTTCATACATGCAACTCTTTGAGAAAAATGGTACATAGTATTCTAAAGATACAACAACTTAGCTTTTCTCATAGACTTAACTAACTTGGGCTCACCCCAAAAATTCTAATCCCTTACAATTTTATTGGCTCTATCAGTCGATTTACTTATTGCGCCCAATACCCAATAATTGGAAAAAAACTCTAATTAATGACCAACATTTTAGTTGGAACTCATCAAAAGGATTACTTTTTCGAATGTTTCTTTGACTATTCTATCGCTGCTCTATTCACACTTCAACACATATTTAAAAATTGGTACCATATTTAACCAAAACTTACCCACGACTAACAAGCCACCAACACTCACATGTGACTTGCCCCGAGCCACTTTAGACTGGTAACGCTGGTGTGTTTAAATTTGACCAAAATTATTGGTAGAATTTATTTATCTCTTCAATGTGTTGTTGAACAGATTCTCTAATCCTGTTAACTTTTTCCACAATCTCAAAACTAACATGTTCTGAGATTCGCTTCTCGGTAGCTACCAAATCTTGCTTAAATTCATCATGAACTAGTCACTTGTTCTGCATCCATTTGTAACTCCACAACACGATTTGTTCAAGTCGTAGATCTTTATCTAGGAAATGGAACCATTTGTTGGCACAATATCAAACTATCCCAAGTTCACACCGCATTATACCAATAAAGACCCAAGATTCTGGCTTGACGAAATTTTACTTATGTCGAAAACACCTACAAAGAAGATGAGGTCTCAATTGAGGTACCTAGAGAAGCTACATGAACCAATTTTATGCAATGGAAAAGGGGATCTTCATCATAATGAACACTAAAACAAAGAACTATGATAGGTTATGAACTGCGACAATCGACCATAAATCATTCACAACATTAACCATATTCATTTCGTTAATTTAACTAGTGTTATGTCGATTCATACATTTATCCATATATATTCATTCATGAATTACAAGATAATACTATGACATCACACAAATAAATCATGCACAGTCGACACAAGGAATTTAACGTGGAAACCCAATGGGGAGAAAACCACAAAATATCTCGTTTATTAAAAGAGTTGCTTCTCGAATGCTTTTAGTATGTGCACACAACCTACATGCATTCCCTAAAACTTCATTACATCATATATGTGTACATATCCTATAGATCAACTTCATACATGCAACTTTTTTACAAATATGATTCGATACATACAACAAGTTAACTTTTCTCACATACTTAGCTAACTCAAGCTAACCCAAAAAATATCAATCTCTTTCAATTTTATAGGCTCTATTGGTCGATTTACATCTTGCACCCACTACCTAGTATGTGGAAAAAATTTAACTAACTAACCAACCTTTCTGTTGGACTTCATCAAAATGATTAATTTTCCTCAAACTTCACCCAAAACTTTGGAGTTGGCCACTTCTTTAACCATTATCTTGCTGCTCCGTTCAAACTTCGAATAGATTCAATTACTAGTACCAGATTTAACCAAAACTTACTCTAGGCCAATATGCACCGAACACTCACATGTGGCTAATCCCGATCCACTTCAAACTGATAACGTNAATCTCGATCCACTTCAAACTGATAACGTTGTTGTGTTTAACTTCGAATGGAAGTATTGGTAGAATTTCTTCACTTATTCAACACATCGTTAAACATCTTCTGTAACCTTGGTGACTTACTCCAAAATATCATAACTAACATTTTCTGAGATTCGCTTCGTAGTAGCTACCAAAGCCTGGTAAACTTCCTCATGAACTAGACCAATGGTCATAGCTACCTACTGTGCATTCGTTTGTAACTCTGCAGAATTATCTCTTCATCGTATTTCTTTGTCCAAGAAATGGAACCATTTGTTGGCACAATATCAATCTAACCCAGGTTCATACCACATCATACCAACAAAGACCTAAGATATCGACCTAACCAGATTTTACGCATATCGACAACATTTGCAGAGTAGATGCGGTCTCACTCGAGGTTCCTATCGGAGCTATAGGAACAAAGTTTTTCATAGTGGCGAATGGGATATTCATCATACTGAATATTGACACAAGGAACTATGAAAGGTCAAGAATTGCGACAATCAACTAGAAATTATTCACAACATTAACCATATTCATATCATTAATTTAACTGGCGTTGTATCGATTCATACATTTATCCATATATATTCATTCATACATTTCTAGATAGGAGTAAAATATCACACAAATACATAATGCACAATCGACACAAGGAATTTAACGTGGAAACCCAATTAAGATAAAACTATCAAAGTGGTTGTTTATTAAAAGAGTTTTTTCTCAATCACTTTAGTCTGTGCACACAGCTTGTAGGAATTCCCTCAAACCAGATTACATCGTATTTGTGCACATAACATGTAGATCGACTTTATACATGCAACTCTTTGACAAAAATGATACATTGTCTCTGACAAATACAACAACTTAGCTTTTCTCGCAGACTTAGCTAAATTAGGATAACCCCAAAAAGTACGATCCCTTACAATTTTATAGGCTATATCAGTTAATTTACATCCTGTGCTCACTACCTAGTAAGTGGAAAAAAAGATAACTAACTAACCAACCTTTCGATTGGACTTCATCAAACTTCACCCTCAACTTCATAGTTGACTGCTTCTTTGACCATTCTATCACTACTCCATTCACACTTAAACCAAAATTCAAAACCTGGTGCCAAATTTAACCAAAACATCATAATGTTTCATAACCGTAAAGGAATATATTAATTCAACATAAGTCAATTATTATGATTATGATGTCTTTACACTTCTAAAATTCCCAAAGGAAAGTATAAATAGGGAAACTTCCAAACTAAACGCTTATTTACCTTTGGATTGGAAGCATGACTAATAATTTTCAAGGTATATTAATCCCTTCAACCCTCATTAAGTATTTTAGATACTTATGAAGGTTCCTCTTTCTCCTAAGCTATGGATAGTGATGCTAGTTCTTATTTAAAAGCTCTAAATTTTTATAACTGAGAATATGTAAAACCAACTCTTTTCTCCCTTTTCATATCTCTAAAACCATTTTATGAAACTGCTATTGGGAATATAAGATCAAATCCATCGCACATCTCTACCCACGACATATCATGTTCCCCGCATCTAGTCATGGATGCAATTTGGTCTAGGCAAATTATTCCCATGAGGATTTTCATTATCTAGAATAGAGTCATAATCATGTCATATAGTAAACATTGTGCCTAGGTGGTACCAGGGTCCATAATCTAGGAATTTACTCCCTCCATCTCTTTCTTGCATGTGGGTTTTTCCAATTCCTTCAAGAGAAATTCTTCAATTTGGGTCATTTTCCCCTAGGTCGATGGTGGAATAGACTGTTTGAACATCCACACAACCTATGTAGCTCTCTGTTTCTTCCTTTTTACACGAGATTTTCCTTTTCCTTTTCCCAAAGAAGAAGGAGGGATAGACACCATGAGGAAAGCCTTTGGTTGATTTTAATTTATTCTTAATATATCACAACGGATCTCAAGACCGAGATTCTGAATAAAAAGGGAGAAAGTTTGATGAAAAATGAGAATACAGCTGAGTTNCAGATCTCAAGACCGAGATTCTGAATAAAAAGGGAGAAAGTTTGATGAAAAATGAGAATACAGCTGAGTTGGAATAAAGGAAGAATCCAAATACTAGGAACCAGAATATAAAAATCCAAGAAGCCATGAGGATCATTAAGTATTTCCTTTTATCTTGAAAAATATAACACATTAGGAAACAAATATCCAATCTCCTTAACCAAAACCAAGTCCTTAAAGGATATTCATAATAGAAACAACCAACCATTATTCGGGTTCTTAAAGAAAACAAGCCCTTGAACAAGGTGAGCTAATGCTTATTATTTCATTGAATGTGAGAGGAGTAGAGGTTTCCCCTAAGCAAAAATCCATTACGAAATTCTTTAAATATTACAAACTCAATGTCATGATTTTTCAAAAGACCATGTGTCATGGTTCCAACGTATACCATGTTTGATGGTTCCAAAGGAATCTATGTCTAATCCACAATGTTGAGAGATCATTATTTTTTCTATGTTGATGTTGATGCTAAAATTCAAGAGAGATTTTAATAGGAATTATGGTTTTGGTGTGATTAAACAACTCCTTTTATTATTCTAGGTATTGTATTTAAATGCAATTCAAAGACCCTATGAAAACCCTTTGGATTGGATAACCATTAAAGGCCTTGTGCACATAGGAAACCATTTTTGGATTTGGTAAAGAACAAGATTTACTTTTTGGATAAATTGTCATTGATGGGAGATCCCTCACCTAACCCTAGGCTCCAGTGAAGTGTGGGGTTAGGTGGCTAGGCCTGATCCACTAGCTGATTACATTCTTTTGTTATTTGAGAGTTTGAATATTGTTGAAATTGTGCCACTAAATATATATCTCACTAGTAGAAATTTCAAAAGAGAAAGAGTTAGAATCTCTAAAAGGTAAGATATATTTCTAGTGGTTAGGAATTTTTTGAAAGAAACTACAAGGTAAAAATCGTGCGTTGATATAGTTTGTGTCTCTCATCACTATAAAATTTTTCTTTAGTTTGAGAATAATTCCATGGAATAAAGAGAAAAAATAGAAAGGGGCTATTGGGTCAAGGGCAAAGAAATAACATGATATGAATGTCTAATATTTAAAGGATGTAGACGAATTATTAAAACTATATTTAATTCATTACGAGTCTTCTCTCATGAATAGCTTGTCTCATTAAAATTAAATGAAGCTAGGAAAAAATTATTCTTGGATTAGGAAGAAGAGGAATATAGGCTTCAGAAAAAAGACACTTGCTTGGCTGAAGGTGATATTATGGTTAAAAAATGTTAGTACCATCTACGATATTGACTAACTAATGGATCCAAGGAAATTTCAGATGCATGAAAGGTCCAATATAAAATCCTCTTCAAGGAGCATTGGAATACAAATATTTGTGATTTAAAGAAAGTTGTAGAATTATTTCATATAGATTGCAATAAAACAATTAACAAATATTTATATACAAATGTTAGTAATGAAAACATGAAGATTTTTTTGCACTCATTAATCAAATCTAAGAGGCTACACCTCGATGGTTGGAAAATGGAATTTTACTTGTGATTTTATGACTTCTTAAAAGAAGATATTGTCAAACTATTTAAGGAATGAAAGGAAACTAGAAAGTTCCATGGTGCTCTAAACTCAACTTATATATCCCTCATTATAAATATGAACTATTGTAATTCCTTCAACAAGTTTTGACCTATTTCACTATGAAATCTCACCTACAAATTTATTTCAAAAGTGATCACCAATAGATTTAAAGCATTATTGGCCAATATTATTTTTGAAGAACACTTTGGCCTTCTTTCTAATATATAGACTCATGATCAAGTGGGTACAACTTAGGAAGACCTGCACTACATAAAGAAGGAAAAATTACCTATAATGGTTCTAAAGATTGATTTGGCCAAGGTTTTTAATAAAGTAAGTATATAACATGTCAAGTTAATTCTCATTCAAATGTGACTAATTCTACATTCGGTCAATCCAATCTTAAGTTGTATATCCTCAAGTTCTTTCTTTTATTTTAATCAATAGTTCTCCCTAAGGTATTTTTAACACTTCAAGAGGTATTAGACAGGGGTACCCTCTTTCACCTTTTTTGCTTTGTTTTTGAAGATGAAGGATTGATCCAATTTGTTAATGAATCCAAAAGGTAAGTTTTCTTAATGGGGATAATAGATACATGTACTATTTGCATCACTCATTTCTTGTTTTCCGATGGCACTCTACTATATTACCATGATCCTTAATGAAAATTAATGTTTACAAAGGAATTGTGGATAGATATTATGAAGCAATTTCTATGATAATTTAAAAATAAATAAACATCATATGCTTATCAATGGTTTGAAAACTGAATTAGAAAGGAATATATCTCAAGTTTTAAATATGAGCTCATACGCTCTAGACCAAAGAGTCAAATATATAGGATTAAATATAAAAACAAATGATTACAAATTTGTAAACAATGATGTGGTTATATAAGAAAATAAAACCCATGGTATCATGCTAGTATCACAAATGAATGTTTAGAGGAGGTAGGTTGGTGCTAGTCAAGTCTATCCCTAAAAGTATATCATTTCACTCAACTTCCATAACCTGTATTCCCAAAAGTATTATGGAAAATATTATCAAAAAGTTATTTAGCTTCCACTAGACATGCAAGAAGGAAATTGAAGGAATCCCTCAAGAAAAATGATCAAACTTAGCTAAGAAAAAAGAAATAGGGAGAGGGGGTCTTAATAACATGTAGATATTTTCCTCATAGATGGTTGCATAAACCATATGAATATATTATTCTTTAATGAATGTTTAGGGGATAAATTGATCAAGTTGAAATATTTCAGAGATGACTAAGGTGAAGCTAGATCATTAAATATTTTTTTTTAAACGTTGCTTCTCTTGTTTGGAAAGGTCTTGCCAATTTTTTTCCTATGATAGGAAACTGGGTATCATGAAAAATTGGTAAATGAGGAAAAATGATATTAGGAGAGGACCCCTAGATAGAATGCAATGGTAATCATATACATTCCCTAGGCTGGAATGAGGAATCACAAGCTCAAGGTTGGGAAAGGTTCTCAAAAATTACCTCCCAAGAAATACTTGGTTGGTGGACTTAGGCATGGACAATAAAAATTTATTTGAACATTTACGGTGATAAGGAAACTGAATGGAAAAAATATATATCACTACTTAAACATTAATTTCTAGTAAATCCAATCAAGAAGGCTTCAATTAAAATGGTCTAAAA
>LPNX011108941.1:35637-48822 GCA_001517045.1 Pseudotsuga menziesii
TCTCGATTGTTTCTTCACTTTATGCCTTGAATGCAGCTCCTGTCTTTGTCTTCCCTTTTATGTTGGGAACTATCCTCAATGGAAACAAGCGGTTGCTTTTCATTGGCACTNTCTCAATTGTTTCTTCACTTTATGCCTTGAATGCAGCTCCTGTCTTTGTCTTCCCTTTTATGTTGGGAACTATCCTCAATGGAAACAAGCGGTTGCTTTTCATTGGCACTTTTGCTATCAGCTGGTTGCTTGGACGCTTGTCTTTGATCACACAGTGTTCATCTTCCATGTAGACTCTGTAGCCTTTTTGTAACAACTGTCCAATGTTTAACATATTATGTTTCAGACCTTCAACATGATAGATATCAGGGATATACTTACTCTCCCCCTGTTTGGTTATAATATCAACAGTGCCTTTTCCTAAGACAGTGACTTGGACATTGTTTCCAAGTGTAACATCAGTTTTAACTAAAGTTTCTAGACTGGAAAACAGATCTAAATTACCAGTCATATGATTGTTGCATCCTAAGTCTAAATACCATATGTCATGTGGAATTTCTTGAACAGCATTGCATTCAAGTGGAGATGTCGATGCCATTAACATTGCACCTGTCGAAGTGTTGGTGTTGGTCGACTGACTTGGGCTTTGCCTTACTTGGTCATATTGCTTCTTCTTGCATTCATATGCATAATGACCAAACTTCTTACAGTAATGACATTGAATTTTTGATTTATCAAACCTCTGGCCACTTGACTGACTTGGGTTCTGGTTATCTCCTCTGCCACCGACATTTGCAGGACTTCTGCCTCGTCCTCCTCTTGAAGAACTTCTTCCTCTACCTCTGAAGTTGTTTCTCCCCCTGCCTCTACCATGGCTTATGGATGAATGTGTTGCAAATGCACCTTCCAATGATGTTTGTGACCTGCTGATTCTGTGTTCATGATCGATAAGTGAAGCTTGCAGCTCATCAATGATGAATGTTGACATGTCTGTGTGTTCCTCTAAGGTCACAACCAAATTTTCAAATCTTGGGGGAAGACTTTTGAGAATTTTTTCAACAACCCTTTGGTTTGATACGGGTTCTCCATGAGATTTCAGTTGGTTTATCAACCCAACAACTCTGGTGTAGAATGTGTCAACATTCTCTGAATCTTTCATGCATAGAGATTCAAAATCTTTTCTCAGAATTTGCAGCTTCGATGTCTTTACCTTATTCAAACCTTGATAGGAAGTCTCCAATGTATCCCATGCTTCCTTGGCATTAATCTTTGCTGCTATTCTTGGGAGTATGCTCTCAGGCATAGCTTGATGTATGAAAAACAGAGCTTTTCCATCTTTCTTCCTCTGTTCTCTCAAGACATCTTTCTCAGCCTGTGTGAGATTGTTATATGCTGCCATATCTGCTGGTTCTGCATAACCATGCTGGACTATCTCCCAAACATCTTGACCTTTGAATAAAGCCTTCATTGTTAAAGACCAATATTCATAATTCTTTCCTGTAAAACTTGGAGGTTGTAATGAACCGGAAGTCGAAGCCATTTTTAATTTTTTTAATTAACTTTCCATAGAAAATTAATTTCCACTTTTTAAGACAAGATTTCTTTCCTAAAATCTTGGGCTGTTATAAACCTTGCTCTGATATAACCTCGCTCTGATACCAGATAGCCAAAACTGAGCCGACTAAACTTCGGTTTAGGGCTCAGTCAATATTTTAGAAATAAATTATTTTCACTTTTTAACTTCCGACCTGTTTCTACCCTTTTTTACTGCGACCAATCTTTTACTGCGACCAAGTTGATGCGATCAAACCCAGTTAACAAGTTGATGCGATCAACTTATCTACGATCAAGTTGATGCAATCAACTTATCTGCGATCAAGTTGATGCTTGATGCGATCAATTTCTTTGCGATCAAGTTGATGCTTGATGCGACTAGATTGGTAGAATATGATTCTTAGTCTAAAGACTTAAGAATTTACAAATGATTCTACCTATGAGTAAAATGAAGTAAACTACTCACTTTTACAAATCGAAATAACTTATAACAAAAGCATATGCCCAAATATGTAGGAATACTTGAGTCGAACAAAGTGCGGTAAAACCTGAACTTTCACGTGGTGAGATTTTTATGGGTTCTTGTTCTTTTACTTATCAGTAATTGTAAAAGACATTTACAGAAGTAAATCTGGAAATATGAGCGGCCAAATAATCATGAATTCAACCACAAACTATTTCATATATTAACTATGCGAAAATACAAAGTAATACAAACTTGTCTGTTACAAACTCGTCCGTCTACAAAGCTTCAGCTCTTCGGCTAAATCAAATGCACAGAAGCTTGAGCTTCGACTTCACTTTCTCACTCTGAGTTCCTCTGCTTGTATCTTTTCCTGTTTGTTTTCCTGTGTTCGTGTTCTCTCTGTTAAACTAAAATACAAAATGCTTCTTCTATTTATAGGCAACCTGAAGATTGCTACAGCATTTTCATGTGTTCGTGTTCTCTCTGTTAAACTAAAATACAAAATGCTTCTTCTATTTATAGGCAACCTGAAGATTGCTACAGCATAGACCGACTTACTTGCCGACTTACTTTCCATTAAACACTGCAATAACTATCTACCTAACAACTTAGCTTCTGAAATAAATTCGACTGAATTACGCTGCCTACATGTGGACTTTTCCTTCTTGTGAGACTGACAGACGAGATCGTGGCTTGTACAGACTCTGACAGAGTTGGCTGAAGATCTGTGAGTAATTACATTTTTCCAACATTTGTCGAGCAAGTCATCTTGTATCCTATGTATGTTCTTCAATGGATGGTTCAGACCTTGAAGATCCATCCATCCCAAGTATGGGATGTAATCTCCGATGTTAAAAGAACCTGCCAATATAAATGTTTCTTTGATCATTGAATTGATCTCCGTGCCAGAAATTAAGTCTCGGTCAGAATACTTTTTACCGAATGTCATCCTGCATATTACATCAATCCCAAAGGCTGACACGATCTTTCTTAGGTTTACAGGAAGATAGCCTCCACCATCTGAATTAATAGCGCGAATCATCGCAGAGACTTCTTGATCTCTAATGAGGCGGAAGGAATCTAGGCGTCTGAAGTTGAGCAACTGTGAAACGCAGAATTTACGCATTAGCTTCCAGTAACGACCATANATCGTAGAGACTTCTTGATCTCTAATGAGGCGGAAGGAATCTAGGCGTCTGAAGTTGAGCAACTGTGAAACGCAGAATTTACGCATTAGCTTCCAGTAACGACCATACGAAGAAAATACAACGTCAGAAGAATTATACCACAAGTACTTAGTGGCTGTTGTTTGAGGTCTGCCGGCGAAAACTATATCATGAGTCTTGTGAAACTCCTTGGCCATTTCTGGAGAGGAGACGACTAATGTGAGAGCTGAGCCTAGGCGTAAAGACATGAGAGGCCCGTATTTAAGAGAGAGCTCTGCCAACACTCTGTGTGGAGGCTCTCCGGCCAGCATATGAAGGTTTCCAATAATTGGAAATGGAAACGGTCCCGGAGGCAACTTCAATTTTCTTCCCCGAAAGAAGAAAGCCAATGCCGCCACCAACGCAAGAAGAAGAAGAAGAGCGGTAGTACTGGTCGCGAGTTTCATATCAAAGTCTAAGCCACACTGAACTGCCCGGTCAAAACCCATCTCGTTCGCCATTGTTACACTTCACAAGCTCTTGAGATCCTGAATTTATAATATAAAGATATCTGAATTAGATGTAAGTTTACATGTGAAATATTTTGAGGAAATAATCAATTATTTTTTATGTTGTTCATTTACATGTTTTTTTTGGTTTTCTATTTAAAATTTACATGTTTTTTATGTTGTCTATTTACATGTGTATATGCAATAATGGATTTTTTTTTTACAAAGACAACTTTATACATAGCATTGTGTTTTAAATACATAGTATAATAAGTTTCACAAAATACATCATATTAAGATATCCACATCTTTAAAAAAAAACAGCATAAGTCCATATTATAGCCTATGTACTAAGAGGTTATCAAGGACTATGTCATAAACAGCAAGATACTTCAACCCAATCCCACACTAAACAGGTCCATCATCAGCCCTGTTGTATTTCCGATAAATGACAAAAATAAATTTACTGAAATAGTTTAATTAGATCTAATTAAACCGCGTCAACCAATGAAATAACTCCACGTCATGTAAATTATGTGTGCGATAACCACCGCTTCTGAAAAAAAAAATTTACTAACCACCGATGGGTTGGCTCCACTTTGCTACAACTGCGTAATGTGTGCTATCGCACAATTATATTAATGTGATAGTTGGTGGCTGACCTCCGAGTTTTCGGGAAATACAATTGATTTGAAAACAAATATATTAAAATTAATAAATATAATTCTTTTTATATCATAAAAGATATATATTTATCATTTGTTATCTAAATAATGAACTTTTAATTTTATTAAAAGTATTGGTAATCAAGGATTGGCTCCGGGCTTTTTTAGTTTATTTATTTTTTATTGGAAACTCGGTCATTACTTATGATGGAGCCTTTGAATTTACAACATCTCAAGGTTTATTGGTGCCTCACACTCGAAATAGCGTCCAAAGGAGGAGGAGGATCCGAGACTTGGAACAATTCTATTGGATAACAACATGCAGGGTGTTTGGATGGCGAAGGGTTTATGCTCTCGAGTTCTCCCTGCAACTCCATGGTGACGATTTCTCTCGCTACAATGCAGATAGGTAGGTGCTCTATGGATTGGCTTGGTCCATGGGCTCTTCTCTTCTCCTTTGCTTTACTTTGGTTTGCCCGTTTTCCTTTTCTTTTGGCCAGCAGGAACTATGCGTTGTTTCTCTATCTGTTCTTTCCCTGTCTTTTTCTCCCTGAAGCCCAAGTTCTTGAGTTTCCGGTAATTTTCTCAGATTTCCACCCTTCCTTTGCTTCTACTGTTTCATAGGGTTTCTCCGTCATAGGGTTTCATTGCCCATGGTGGTGGGCACCAACTGACAGCTTTGCTTGGAGTCCCTCCCCTTCACTGTGGGACTAGTACCAACCAAGTTTATCAAAAAGTGGGAAGGAATTGCTATTTGGTTGCACTGGTGGACGTCGTTTTTACCCCACCCTTGCATGGGCTTTTCCATTTTTGTTCTGTCGTGGCTATTTTAAGGTGCATGGTTGACTTTTGCTCTTTTTTTGGAGGTTTAGCCGTCCTGTGTGTTTGATTTTCTCCAACCCTTCNCATGGGTTTTTCCATTTTTGTTCTGTCGTGGCTATTTTAAGGTGCATGGTTGACTTTTGCTCTTTTTTTGGAGGTTTAGCCGTCCTGTGTGTTTGATTTTCTCCAACCCTTCTAGAGGCTTCCTCGTTCCTGATGGTAGTGATTCTCCTGTCGTTGACCTGAAAACCCTTCACGGGTTGTGACTCAGATTCGCACCTTGGAACGGGGTTCTGGTGGCTTGGTTTCGTTGTTTTATCATGATTTATTAGGTACAGGTTTGAATTTGTCTTTTTTCTTTTTCTGGGGGGTGGGATGTCCTGAAGGTTTCGGTTCCCTTCTAGCGAATTCCCCGCTTCTGTCGAAAGTGTTGTTCTCTTCGCTGACCTGAAAACCCTTCACGGGAAGTTTTCTTGCTCATTGAACGGGGTCTCGGTGGTTGGTATCACTATTTCCCATGACTTACTGTATTTTTTGGCATAAAACCCTCCTCGGGCTATGACTCATCATTTCCATGACCTCACCCTTCTTGGGGTTGACTTACTATTTGTTGGAACGGGATGGTAAAGGGTTTTGGTTTATTGCTTTTTTCGCCACCTTTCGCTGAATTTGTGATAGAAGTGACCCCTCGAAGCTTCGTTTCCTTTGCTTCTCATTTGTGCCTCGGCCTTCCCTGATCTCACTCCCTTCTTGGGGTTGACTCTGCTTCTTTGGATTGGGGTGGTAAAGGGTCCGGTTTTCTTCTCTATCCTCAGTCACCTTATGTCGACTTTTCGTTAGAAGTGGTCCCTCGAACTCTTCTGCATATTTTTCTATGAGCACGGCCTCTGTTTTACTTGAAGCTGGTCTCCTTTGGCCTTTGGGGAAAGCTATCTTGGACTTCTACACTTTGTAGAGAAGGAATTGGCTATGGCAGATTCGGTGCCTCGGTCCCGCTATCGCAGAAAGCGCAGGACTAAGTGCATTAAGGCACAGGAGGAACGTTATAGGTACGTTTTGGGTCATGATATTTTCTTGGACCGAGTTTCATCTTTGTGCTCTCGCGCACTGGTTGGTATATTGGAGTATTGTTGTATGAACAAGGCATCTTGGGTTGATTGGGCCTCAGATAATTGGAAGCCTCTTTTTTATTATGTTCTGACCATTATCTTGTTGTCGAATCGTTGGATAGTGTTTGTTTTTCTTGACGAAGAACACTGCACTTGGGTACTTGATGTCATTTGGCGCATTGGGAAGGGCTCCTTGGTACTCGAACATTGGCACTCTAAGTTTGATCCCTTGAGGGAGAGGATATCCAAGTGCCATCTTTGGGTCCTTCTGCCCCATCTCCCGTTTCCTTTGTGGAGAAGAAAGATTCTTGAAGGCATTAGAAACACCATTGGGAGGTTTGTATCTGTAGAAGATGATTTCCACCTGATATACGACAAAAGAGTGGAAAGAATTCTTGTTCATTTGGATATGACAAGAGGACTCCCGGCAGAAATAAAAATTCTATGCAATGATAGATTGTTGGTTCAGAGGCTCGATTACCTACATGTTCCCTTCAGATGCAGCTGCTGTTGCTCTGTTGGCCATTTGAGGAATGCTTGCCCATAAAGAATGGAACGAGGCTTTACTTCTGAAGCTGATGAACTAGGCCCACTAAAGTCTCCGGTACAGCCCACTGAGGGTCTGCATACTCTTCTAGGTTTGTCATTTGTTTCCTCCCCGTCCTCTGATTTTATTCCAGACTCTTTTTTAGAGGATCATGTGGATAATTTGATTTAGTCACATCGAAAATATGCCCCACTTCCTCCACTAAGGTGGAACCTCCTTTGATTACGTCTCCCCCTTCCTGCTCAGATATTCCTCCCATTTTTGTCCACTCTTTAAAGGATACAGAGGTTCACCCCTCTTTCCCTAGTCCTGTCAACACTCTTTCCCCTTGCGAGTAGACACCCCCATGGTACTTGAGTATTCCTGTTTTAGATTCAATAGAGGATTTTCCCCCACTCAACCCTTCTGCTCCTCTTTCTGCTCAGCCCCCTTCCATGAACAGTCCCACCTCTTCCCCCTCCTTCTCTGATCCCACTCTGAAAAAATCTCTCTCTATCTTCACAGCTTCCACCCCTTCCTCTCCTTCTACCCTTCACCTTAACTCTATAAGATTTACAAATGTGACTATTAGAAAACCTCCCAAAGGGAAAAAAGTTACTAAGGCAGATCTCTCCTCTACCTCTCCTCCCTACATAACTCTCTCTATCAGAATTAAAGATGCGGCAAGGGGCATCTCCTCTAGGGGTCTTAGAGCATGTTCACCCCCAAAGGATATTTCCTGATGTTAATTCTCTCCCTAAATACACGTGGTCTAGGAGGTAATACCAAATCCCTCAACCTCCGTGCTCTGTTCAAGTCACTCAATCCTAACTTTATCCTCCTACAGGAAACTATGTGTAGCGATGCTCCGGCTCTTTTTGCTTTCTCGAAGTTACTCCCCTCTTGGGAATTTTGTGCAGTTAGTGCGCATGGACTCTCTGGGGGCCTCCTCTCAGCTTGGAACCCATTAAAAGATAACTATAAGGCCTTTCATACTTGCGTAGGCATTCTTCTCCAGGCCACCATTAGAGGGATGGCAGTTCACATCAACATTCTTAATGTCTACGGTCCATATCGGGATCGTGAATTTTTCTAGGACAAAGCCCTTAGAGGTGGCTTACTCAATCTGCCACATCTTGTCATTGGTGGGGATCTTAATCTTACTCTCCGTTCGTCCGAAGTTTGGGGAGTTAAGGCCTCCTTGGACCCACTTACAAATCACTTTCTTTCTCTTTTCCAATCAGTTGGACTTGTGGATGTGGCTCCATTGACTTCAGGGCCTACGTGGCGCAATGGTAGAATGGGGACCGATTTCATCAGTAAACGCCTAGATCGTTTTCTTATATCTAATTCCCTGATACCCTCCTTGGGGGTATTCAAGTCTTGGACCAATTGAATGGACCTCTTTGATCATTTCCCTATTTGTCTAGAATGGGGTAATCTTAAAGGGCCTTTTGATTATCCCTTCAAGTTTAACCGTGCTTGGCCTGATGACTCCGATTTCATCGACTGGTTTAAAAGTCGGTGGTCCTCATCTTTCAAAGCTACTTCTCTTTCCAATATAGAGGATCTTTGCCTTACCTTGTGCAAGCTTAAACAGGCTACTAAATTTTGGACGAAGGACAAACTGGCTAGTTTAGATATCGAATCCACAAATATGGAGACTGCCATTGAATCTATTCTCGCAGGTCCTTCAAAGGGCATTCTCACTCTGGAACAAAGTACTCATCTATCCCTACTTAATACTAGAAGGCTTAAAATCCTGGAACACCACCATCTTACTTGGCAGTTAAAAAGCAGATTCAAATGGGCTCTTTAGGGAGATGCTAATACAAAGTTTTTTCATGATGTTGCATCCGGAAGAAGAAGGCATAATATGATCTGGTCTCTTGAAGACCATGAAGGCACTCAGATAGAGGATGAGATGGATTTAAAGGAATTGGGTAAATCACACTTCTCTGCTATTTATAAAGATGACAACTCTACCAGTTTAGAACACCAACTGAAAGTGGTCTCCCTCTTCCCTAGACTGATCCCTAGTGAGCACTCCTCCCTCCTTTCCCAGCCGGTCAGTATTTTGGAAATTGAACCCTCTCTTAAGGCCTTCAAAAAATATCGTAGCCCTGGCCCGGATGGTTGGCCTGTAGAATTCTACTTGCACTTTTTTGATCTTCTGAGTCCTACCCTTTTAAAGACCATCGACCAGACTAGGATCGCAGGCTATATTCCCCCCTCTTTAAACTCCACTTTCATAGCTCTGATCCCTAAAAAGGACAAGCCTCAGACTTTTGCTGATTTTAGACCCATCTTGTTATGCAACCTCCTCTACAAACTTACTGCTAAAATTATAGTTGGGAGACTTAAGCCTTTCTTGGACTCGGGCATCTCACATGAACAATTTGGGTTCCTTAAAGATCGTCAAATTTCTAAGCCTATCGGCATTGTGCAAGAGGTCCTCCACTCTGTCAAAACTAAGAATCACTGTGCTTTTGTCCTCAAATTGGACCTTTCCAAGGCATTTGACTGGGTAGATTTGACATATGTCAGATTGATTTTGATTCAAATTGGTGTCCCCCTCCTCACTGTTAATTGGGTTATGGGCTGTCTCTCTTCTGTCAATTTTGTGGTCTTGATCAATGGGACCCCTTCACCTTTTTTCACTGCCTCTAGGGGAATTCGACAAGGATGTCCTTTATCCCACCTCCTCTTCATCCTTGTCATAGAAGGTCTTAGTCTTCTCATCCGGGATGCTAGAGCCAAGGGTCTTATTCAGGGGATAAAAATATCACCCTCTCTCACTCTTTCTCATCTCCTCTTTATGGATGATGTGATTCTGATGGGCTCGGATACCCTCCTTGACTGGTATTATTTTGAGGTCATCCTTGAGACCTTCTGCAAAGCCTCAAGAATGAAAATCAACATTGAGAAATACTGTCTTCTCTACTGCAATTTTGGGTCTTATTCGGGGGATAAAAATCTCACCCTCTCTCACTCTTTCTCATCTCTTCTTTGTGGATGATGTGATTCTGATGGGATCAGGTACCCTCCTCAACTAGTCTGCTTTTGAGGTCATCCTTGAGACCTTCTACAAAGCCTCAGGAATGAAAATCAACATCGAGAAATCTTGTCTTCTCTACTGCAATTTTGATACTGAATGTCAAAATGTCTTTACAAATGCTTTGCCTTACAGAATGCTGCCCCTTCAATATGGTTTCTCCTACCTGGGTTTTTACCTGAAACCTCTTGGATATAAAGTAAATGATTGGCTTTGGATTCTTCAAAGAGTGGAAAAAAGGATCAGTCACTGGACATACCAGTACCTCTCACTCGGGGGAATATTAGTCCTTGTACAGTCTGTATTGTCAAGTATCCATGTTTACTGGATGGGACTTGCTCCAATACCAGTCTCTATTCTACAGAAGCTAAGAAGAATCATGTTTAACTTCCTTTGGGGTTCCTCTGATAGTAAAAGAAGGTANCCTGTTTACTGGATGGGACTTGCTCCAATACCAGTCTCTATTCTACAGAAGCTAAGAAGAATCATGTTTAACTTCCTTTGGGGTTCCTCTGATAGTAAAAGAAGGTACCATTTGGCCAACTAGAGAGACCTTTCATGTCCCAAGAAGTTTGGGGGATGGAGGATAAAAAACCTCCATTGGTTTAATCTGTCTCTGTGTCTCAAAAAAATTTGGACGATTCTCCATTCAAACGGACTGTGGTTTCAAGTTCTCCATGCAAAATATTTAAACTGTTCTTCGGTGGTTGATTGGCTCAGAAGGAAACGTTNAAAATTTTGGACGATTCTCCATTCAAACGGACTGTGGTTTCAAGTTCTCCATGCAAAATATTTAAACTGTTCTTCGGTGGTTGATTGGCTCAGAAGGAAACGTTTTAGCACTCGGGATGCCTCTATTATATGGAGAGGGTTTTTACAGTCCCTTCCATGGATGGGTGCTCATTTATCTTGGCAGGTAGGAGATGGTAAAAATGTTCTCCTCGGCATAGACCCTATAATTGGTCTTCACTCCTCTTTCAGCCTGCCGGAGGACTTAAGAACATATCTTGAAGACATGAATATCTACACCCTTGAGCAGGCCCGGAATACTCTTCATCACGCACAGAATTACTGGCTAACTGCAGAGGAGTTAGATCTCGAGGGGTCTTTATAAGTCATTGTGGATGGAGTTTATTGAAGGACTCACGGGTGCTGGTATTCATATCAATGATCAATCTAATGTTCTTATCTGGACTTATAAAAAGAACACAGGCTCTTTATCTGCTAAAGACGCATACGACAACATTGTAAACTCGTGGCTGCACCCGATTGCAAATCTGGTTGATTCCTTTCTATGGTCTTCAGCTCTTCCTGCTAAAATATCTTGTTTCATTTGGCTCTCTCTTAGGAATAAGATCCTCACCTAGGAGAACCTACAGAAAAAAGGTGTCTGTGGCCCTGGTATTTGCGTATTGTGCTCTGCTGATGAAGAGACAGTTGAGCATCTTTTTATCAGGTGTAAAATATGGAAAATGGTCACAGAATAGGTTTGTGACATTCTTAATCTCGCATATTTCTCTCCCAATACATCTCTAGAAGAAATGATCAGAGGATGGATAGGGAATTTTCCCAAAAGCTCGCAATTCTCTATGCTCCCTTTCCATAAGATGTGGATCTTTTGGAAGGTCCATAACCAGGCCATTTTTTATGGGAAAAAAAGGAATACATACAGTATGATTCAGCAGATTATCTCTATTGTTCATGCGGCCCCAAAGCTATCAGTTTCCAAATATAAAAAAAGAAGAATCATTGGGCCAGCCCCCTGCATGAATTACCCCTGTGGTTTTATGGATGGAGCTTCAAACTGTATGATAGCTGGAGCGGGTTACTGTATTTATATCAATGAGATGCATTGCTTNCATCCCCCTGCATGAATTACCCCTGTGGTTTTATGGATGGAGCTTCAAACTGTATGATAGCTGGAGCGGGTTACTGTATTTATATCAATGAGATGCATTGCTTGGAGTTCTCACTGGGGGTTGGAAATGGCACCAACACAAAAGCAGAACTGCTTAGTTTATGGGCACTTCTTTTCTCCTCCCAAATGATGCGGATCCCCCTCGCTCATGTATATGGTGATTATCAAGTGATCATCAATTGGGCGATGGGGTCGACTTCTCTCTCCCCACCTGACCTTTTTCATTGGTGCAGGGAGACAAAAAATCTCATTGCTAGCTTTCAGGAATTGTCCTTCTCCCACATCTACTGAGAGCACAATCGAAAAGTTGACCGCCTCTCCAAAACTGCGCTCTCTTATCCTCAAGGTAAAGGTTGTTTTAAGGAATATTTCGAGAACCATTTGGTTTCTTAGGATTATTTGTTTTAAGGAATATTTCGAAAACCATTTGGTTTCTTAGGATTATTTTCAGCTCTACTGAGCAGGGTAAAGGGGTGTTTCTTCCCCCTTATATTTGTTCCAGGTTATTAGAGTATCCTCTTTTGGATTGTTGTTTCAGATCCTCTTGGTGCTCGGTAGATGTGGATGTATGGACAGTCCCCTTCCTTATGATGAGACATTTTTCTGATGGGATCGCATCCTTTGCTGTTAATCCTTTCCCCCTGGCTAAACTCCTCGGTAGCTTGTTGGTGAATGTAACCCGCTAAAGGGGAGAATTGTAAAAATGTCCTTTGATTCTTAATGAGAATAACAAGGCAGGATTTTTTCNCTGGTTAAACTCCTCGGTAGCTTGTTGGTGAATGTAACCCGCTAAAGGGGAGAATTGTAAAAATGTCCTTTGATTCTTAATGAGAATAACAAGGCAGGATTTTTTCTTTCTGAAAACAAACATCTCAAGGTTTATTACTAGGGTTACCATTGGAATATTGGAGCAAAGACATTCTCAAGTGGTAATATTTATTGTATTAGAAGACATGTTGTGGAAAGGGGTTCTAGTTTAAGTGGATATTAGGGATGGAAATTGAAATAGTAAGAAGGGATTTTGTTTTGATTCAACATTTGGATTTATCGAGGTTCCTGCTTAGATGTGTAAAATTCCATGCAAAAGGATACTTTTGGAATCACTGTTTAATTAAGATATCAACTTGGCCAGGGGCATGTAAGTTTCGGCTAAGGAAAAAGGAAACAACTACCCAATTGAAGTGGTTGAAAAGTAAAAAGAAGTGCACTCTCCTATGGTATTGATACTGCATAAGGAAGTGTCGAGCGAGGAGACTTTGAGTATCATGGCATACTCTAAAAATAAGGTAATAATTTTGTCTATATATGAAATTTTTGTTCTACGGATAATAAGTAAATCCATCTAGAGATTCAACATATCCTAGAAAGAGTTTTAGAACCTCCTCTGAATTTCGTAATTCGTCGCAATTAATTAAACATAATTTT
>LPNX011108952.1:8887-22065 GCA_001517045.1 Pseudotsuga menziesii
GGATGATGATGATGATGAGGAGGAGGAGGATGAGGGCACGATGACATCTGATGATGATGACGATGACGATGATGACCATGACTATGCTGATGAGGATGAGGGTGATGATGATGATGATGAAGATGAGGATGAGGGTGATGATGATGATGATGAGGATGAGGGTGGTGATGATGATGATGAGGATGAGGGTGGTGATGATGATGAGGATGAGGGTGATGATGATGATGATGAGGATGAGGATGACGGTGGTGAACAATGATGCATTAGGACAAAAATAAATTAGTATAAAATTTATCATAAATTAGCTCTAAATGTAAATCTAGAAGCCATACCACATAAATTAGCTCTCAATGTAATTCTATGTATCGCATATGCGATATAACGCATATGCGATATGAATAATCCATAACGTATATGCGATATAACGCACATGCGATATAGATTATCCATATCGCATATGCGTTATATCGCACATGCGATATGGATAGGCTATATCGCATATGCGTTATTTGAAAATTTAAATATTTGGCGGGATTAAGGTTTGGCATTGGGTTTGGAAGCAGCTTCAGAATACCGAACCTAATGGCTAGGACAAATCAACCAGGGCTATTGCTCAAGTCTTTTATAACTCTATCAATATGATCAGATTAGATCCCGTGTTTTGATATGACATACACAATATTTTTTTATGAAAATGTACGATATTGTAGAGTACGAAATGATGATTCTGAATATATAATTTTTTCCTACAAAACTATGCTTTATTTATTTATAATTATTTTTCTAAATGACACACGTTAGTTTTCGAGAATACATACATCGATTGTTTCTTATATAACTTTCGATTTCCATCACCATTTCCCATAAAAACTATATGGTGCACTAGACGAGATCAAGCTTTGTGATCTTATATTAAGAAATCAAGGATTTCATTATTTTTTGCCCCTAAAGTGTTGCACCCACACATAAGGTTTTAATTTCAAGCTTTTCTCACTTCAATAATTAATAATAAAAAAAATAATTCATGAAAAATTCCGAATAAATAGTGTTGCACTAGGACCATATGTCCTTTATATGTCTGCAAGATTTTATCTCAAATGGACATCATTTACCTCATATATTGCTGCACCCGCACAAACATATATGTTAAGATGTGCTGAAAATTTGAAAACCCACTTTCACGGAAACTAATTTTATAATCATTTGCACACACTTTCTCTGCATAAACCCTATATAGTATGAAAGCTGATTCAATTACCTATCTTTTCTTTTTTTACTTCATCTTCAAATAAGTTAGGGAAGTACCCCTAATTGTCACCTAAAATCAGAGTTTTTCGTTTATTCTAGTATTATGTGGCATCTAAAGTGTCCTTAAAGGAGTCCATGATTGTGCATCATCCCGTATGCCACATTGTAACCAAGCTAAGAAAAACAACTTCCCTTCCTCTGCAACTTCTCCATGCCAAATACAATGTATTAGTTTTAAAACTAAGTAAACATTCGCACTTGTCAATGTCCAAACATGATCTGGGTTTCAAGAAAAGACTCTTTAAAATTAATTAACCTTGAATTCCTTACATTACCTAGTTAAGGTATCATAAGAAACATAGAATATATTTCTTTGATGAATGCTAACAAAAAATAGTAACATAACATGGTTACGTTAAAAGCATAATAATCTACTAAAGTTGACTTTGTTCATTCTATGGTTGTAACAACTATTACTTAGTTTGATTTACAATATATCTGTTTGATCTGAGGTCTAGGAGTTTGAATCTAAAAACTTAAGTATATAATAATGTAATTTAATTTTTAAATGTGAGAAATTTGGGTGTCGTGACATTAGTGAAGTCTCAGAAAATCTAATGTTGGTGCTATTTAAAAAAATGGTTATAATCCCCGGTTGTGGGGGATTTGTCTCTAAATCTTTGAAATGAAAAACTCCAGACATAGATTGTTGGCTAAGGAGAATTCTTTAAGCATCCAGGCAATAGTTTTGGTTATTGTCTTTTGGTTTTGAACTATGGACTTACTGGGGGCATCAATGGACACGCTATGTAAATCTTTTTAATTTTTTATATAATATATGGACTTAAAAAATATTAAGTAACATAAAGTAATAATAATAATTATTAATTGATTAAAAATTTGATGGTATTCAAATTATTAAAATAGATAGGAAAATAAAAACACATTATCAACTTCATTCAAATAAAATGTGACATTATGAAAATTAGAATAAATCATTTGATTTTTTAATTTGTTATATGTTATATTGAAATCAATATAAATACAAATTAATTACATATAAATGTATATTATTTGAATTAAATATATCATTTTGAAATAAAATAACATTATTATTAAAAAAAAATTATAAAATAATATATAATTTAAAACATTATTACTAAAAACAATTTTAAAATAATTGAAATAAAAGTAAATAAAATTTTAAAATACTTTTTAGATTTTCTTATTTATTTTAAATATTTTTATTATAGTAAATAATGCAAATACACATTAATGAAAAAATAATTTAAAAGCATTTTAATTAAACATATATTAAACAATACAAATATAAGTAAAGTGAAAAAATGAAAAAACAAATTGTTTTCATTAAGTATGAGATTTTTTGGTCGGGGAAGCCTCGGAGAAAAGGATTTGAGGATTTAAAACGGAAAAACATATTGACTCCAAAAGATTGGAGAGGATGAGGAGTAAAAGAAACTTTACTCCTTTTACAAATCCCTTCCGGCTAAAAACATCTAGAGGGTGATTGAAGGAAAGGGTTTCCACTCTTAAGTAGTGCACCATAAATATATTTATTCTTTCATAAAGACAGAATGGATTAGGAAACTTACAAATATTGTCTGTAATGTATCAACAATTTGGAAGCTCGCAGTTAATGCATTCACTATCATTGGAAATAGATTAGTTTGAAAAGTTGGAAACAAAATTAATGTTAGACTTGGAGCGTTGATCCTTGGGTAGGTAGTGGCGAGGGGCACATTTTACCACAGAAAATTGTGATATAAACTTTTTTTCACTCTTAGCCATAAAAACATTCTCAATATTAGTGATTTGTGGAGTCAATATTGGTTGAAAGCAATATAGATAGGATTTAGAGGGGAAGATAGGAGAATTTGGGATGATTTCATTTGTAAATTAAAGGAAAATCAAATAAGAATTAAAAATTGTAGCGACATTCTAATTTGGTTAGGGGTGGATAATGCCAATTACTCACCAAAGGAGGGTTACAAAGTTATTATGGGGAAATAATTTTAGGGCACAGTCCAGAAGTGGTGGTGGAAGCAAATTTGGAAGTTTAATTCTCAAATGAAGGAAAAAATATTTATATGGTTTGTTCTAACAAACAAGGAACTTAATTGGGATCAGATGCAAAGAAGGAATTGAGCAGTACTAGGAAGATATTGTTTATGCAAACAATATGAGGAGAGCGATATTCACATTGAGAGGGAGTGTAGTTAATAAAAAAAGGTTGGAAGGTAATAGAGATCCCTACATGTATAAGAAGATATTGGACATGTGAATTAGTGGAAGAATTCCTTAGCAACACATGCAACAATAAGATATTAGAAGAATATGGAGTTGTTCCAGTAATTACGCTTTGGAGTTTTTGGCTAGCCAAAAATATAAGCTTTTTTAGTACAAAGATGTCTCGGCTTTTTTCTATGAACATCATAGCTTAAACACCCTTTCTTTCTATCCTCAAGCAATAATACAAAGAAAATCAGGTGTGTAAATCCAATGGAATTCAATGAATTTCCTTATGCATTTTTTTTGATGGAGCAACACAGGAATCCAAGGGACTATGTGGAGTTGGTAGAATAATTATCTTATTAGAGAAAAGTTAAATAATATTTAAATATGGCCTAGGTTCCGGTAAAAATAATTATGTAGAAATCTTATCCTTGTGGCTTTTTCTTAGGTTAGTTGTGTAATGGAATCAACAAACTGAAATTTTATGGAGACTCCCAAATTCTAATCAACTAGATGAGTAAGGAAAGCAAATGTCATAATATACTTCTACTTTCTTTAGTTGAGGAAACCATCAGAATCACATATTCATTTGAAGAAATTAATTTCAAACATATATAGAGAGAGAGAACACAACATGAATGCAGATGGTCTCTCAAAAAGTGTACTCATGCAGAAAGGTGGCTAGATCATCTTGCAAAACAAAGAGATAGTTCAGAGTCATGTTTGAACCTTTGGACTAATCTTTATTTTTATGAATTAATTTGGATTGAAGGGTTGTTATGTTTTAAAGCTTTTGTATGGTGAATCTATCCAAAAAAAAATGATGTAAAATATTAATGAAACTTTTTGAATTGCCTGAATGGTTTCTTGTAAAGTAGACCTCAAGTTTTGAAAAATGAAATATTATATAGAAACTAAAGAATGTAAAGTTTTCACTATAAATTTATTGAATTTTACTGTTTTGGAAAAAAAATCATATTCATAATAAAAAATATGTATTTTATGACATGTATTATTCATTTTATTGAAATAAAAAATAGTATTATATGAAAAAATATAATAGTTTATTTGATCTAATATTATTTGTTAAAATCAATTATATTTTAAAGTACAAAAGGATTAAATGCAAAGTATATATTGTAGAGATTTTTTTTCTAAGCCTACACAGTAAAATATATTATATCATCAAAAGAAAAAACAAATTACATAGATGTTCTTAACCGACTTCAAGGTGGTATGCGAAGGTGAAACCACCATATGAGCCAAGCAAAGATATTAATATTTTTGTAAAGTTCAAAGCAAAAAATGGCCCTTCCAACATAGGGAAAAAAAGCCAAAAAACAACTAAAAAGCATATATTTTGTATTCACCATCCCAACATTAAAAGACCTATAGGCTAGCAAACTATCTAAGATAGAAAACCAAAAAACAATTCAAAAGACAACAATATCCTGGATCAGGGGGACCTCATCTAGCTTGAGTGTGCACCATGAGCAAAGTCAGTGCATTCTTCAGTGATTGGGCATGCCTTGTATTCATAGCTCAGAGATTCGACTACTAGAAACTTCACTTGCAACGACTCCTTGTGTGGCATGACCAAGTATCCCAGTTCAAGGCGATGTGTCTTTCGAGTTGGTTTAATAACAAGTTTAGCAGGAGACAAGGAAAATATATGTGTAATATACATTATTATAATATATGTGTAACATACATTATTTATTACTTAATAAAGAATAAAAAATGATTTTAAGGAAAATAAAAAAGCTTCATTTTATTTATTCTTAATAAATAAACTCTAATTTTTTCCATAAAATAAAATTTCATAATATTTTTATTAAAAAAATATTACACTCATTATAGACTTGCTGAGCATGTTCTTTGTAGATATCAAAATTTCTTCCTTTAATTAAGAATTTGAAATCAAACCCATATGCTTACTTCCTCTTAAAAAATAATGATAAAAGAAAAACTATCTAAACTTGCTTCAAAAACTTTTTTAATTAAAGTTATAATCAAAATTAATCATCACAACTTTCATCTTCTTTTATCATTATATAAAAACTTATTTACCTTTCCAAAAATTATGATTGATTTCATGTCCTCCACTCAAACAGAGTGTCAACCTTTGAAAAAAAAAATACCTAATATGAAATAGAAATATATTTTAAGAAGTTACCAATCCAAAGCCAATCTTCATAGTTCTAAATAAGTGCTCTGAAATCAATTCCCCTAAACCAGAAATAAAGATTTTGCATTCCCCCTTATTTAAGAGAACTCCTTTAACTAGCTATAAGCATGTTGAATATCAAATTCATTAAAATCTGAAAAACCCTAAAGACACATTATTTTTGTTTACTCTAGCTTAAAAATAGTAAAAAATCTCCATAAATATTTAGTGCTTTTTTTCCATGAGCATCGATAAAACTTTCAATTCCCCGTAATTATTTCTTAAACCAGCTTTAAACAAAACTTTGAATATATTGCACTTATTTAAATAATGTCATATATAATTAAAAATATAAATATTTTTTTCTATAATTTAATTTCTTTTTTTATATTTCTTTTAATAATTATATTATAATCCCATCATAAAAAATATGAATATTAAAATATAATTATAAATTATGAATATTAAAATATATTTAAAAATAAATACATTACGAATACGAATAATATAAATACATATTTAAATAAATTCATATATTTTTGAAACTAATATCATATATGATCAAAAATATAAATTACATAAAAATCATAAATAAATAAATAAAATGAATTACCAAAAATATAAAATAAAATTTATTTATTATTTTAATTCAACAAATTATAAATCATAAATACATTGATAAAATGAATTACTAATAATATAAAATATAATTTATTTGTTGTTTTAATTGAACATATTATAATAAATAAATAAAACTCTTATACAATGAAAATACATATTTAAACTATTGAAAATACATATTTGAGCCTCCCACCTCACCTTCTAGAGGCCAAATGGTCTGCAATGAGACTTCTCTCCCAGTTGTCGATGAGACGACGGATTGAGGTGGAGACCCCCATTCCGTAGCCTTCCTCTCCCATCCAGTTGATGCGGCGATATATGTGAGCAGAGTGACTGCTTCTTCCTTGTTGTGGAAGACTGAACAGGTGGACCATCGAGATATCCTCCTGAGTCAACGCAATAAGAGAGTTAATTCTCATCCGATGTGGGGAAGAGAAGTACTGGGTAGCACGAGTGAGGTGACTGAGGGGAGGGATCATGTTGAATGTTCTAGGGTGGAATCTCGGCTCTCCATCAAGGATATGGGTAAATTCTCGTCATGGGTCAATTTACCCGTCAAATACAGCTAAGATTTTGCCGAAACCGTCAAAATCTGGCTTAGAATATGGCTTAGAATACAGAAAACATTTCAGATTTTGTTTGTTACCGGAAATTTTGATGGGTGTCCATCATTTGAAATTTCAACCCTACTCTCCATGCATCCTATTAACTTAGCACTGCCACTTTTCCTACTTCCTTTAGCCACCTGTCCATGCCACGCGTTGGCGTCATCACCCGCATCTGGGGCATCAAACTAAATATGTCAATTGAATTGCCACATTTACATTCTCATGTAGATGAAGCATAATGATCCACCTCATAGTTAAATATATAATATTTAATACATGAATAAAAGGAATGCATGCTCCACAATAATATGTAATTAACCCACCTCTCAAACAACTAGAAATAATAAACTTAAAATTACCAAACTTTCCTCCAACACCTCTAAACCTCTTAGGAGCATGGTTTACAATGAATATGCTAACACATAACTAAATTAGAGTGGCAAAATCTTAGTTCAGATAATCTCATGTTAATAATAAGGACAAGTTGAATAATGTTATGACTCGAGAGAAAGTATTATAGCGTTCAACATTATTTGATTACCATGACAAATTAAACCTTGATGTTTAAAATAATTTATTAAACAAAGAAGGAAGAATACCCTAACCTTTTGAGCAAGGTTCCCTCCTATTATGTCTTTATGTCTTTAGTATTTACTTGTAAGAGGGTATTTCATGACTTTCTAAATAACATAAATACAATGAAAGCCAATAATTCTTGGTATTTATAATAGAGACATATCATCACAATAATGATAGAAAACAACTTATTAATTATACATTAGTAGAATAACCTTTACATAATGTGGTCAAAGCAAAACTACGATCAACCACTTACTACATTATCAAATAGATAAGATCAAAGATCTAAATTTAATAAAAAAATTGTAGTCTATCCATTCACTATACCAAACTCAACATACCAACGATTATTACTCATTTACAAAATTTCTCTTTATCTCAATCATTAAGAATAAAACACTTACTAACTTGTTAAGTAATAAGGAAATAACTTAAAATTACTTTAACTAATACAATTAACATGGCGACTGAGAGCTTGACTTCGAATTTCCACATACTCTTTGTAGGGAATATAGTTTTCCTTATAGAGGCCACCCCAAAGCTATGCAGAATTCCACTAGGGTGAAGGCTCAAGATTCCTCAAAAAGATTCCCAAGTAAAACTTTCTTGATCTTAAATATTTAAAATGGATTCCTTAATTACAAAGACTTGATTCCACATAATTTAAAACCCAATTTCATGAAAGGCTCAAGATTCCTCAAAAAGATTCTCAAGTAAAAATTTCTTGATCTTAAATATTTAAAATGGATTCCTTAATTACAAAGACTTGATTCCACATAATTTAAAACCCAATTTCATGAAAGGATAAATGATCCAGGAGCATTAGCTTTCAAGGCCAACTACTAAATTTCTGATCAGACCCTAAGGTCTTGACATTTGCCCAAGGAGGGGTTTATTGTAAAACCATTGTAAATCTCCTGTAAAGAGTTTATTTCTAGATAACAGGCATATGCATATTTTTGGTTTTGTTGATTTGTTGAGTCATAGGTTGTTAGCACCAGTAAGAGTGATTACCTTGTGATAGGGATATTTTCATCATGCCTTGTAGTTGTTTGTTTTCGGTGGCATGACCACTCAGTGTAGGAAGTAACAATTAAGTTAAATAGGCAGAGTAGAGAAGAAGTAGGGGTTATGTTCTTTAGTTTTGTTTTTTTGGGTTAGAATCCCATTTGCAAAGAGATGGACAAACTTGCGTCTGGTTTCGCTTGTAAATATTTTCAGAAGACAGAGGAAGGCGAGCTGAGTGGTGTGTGTGTGTGTTTGCTTAATAGGAAGAGTAGCTATGTGTTTGCAGTGTTATTGGCCTCTATGCATTTGCTGTTTGAACTATGTGCCTGTGCAGAGCCGACTTCAGTGATTTCCTGAATACTTGGGTATTTCTGTGAAATGGTTGATTCACGTATTAAATCGTTGCTTGAACAGTTGAAATAGATCGTAGATGCATGCATAGGAGGGTTAGGATAATTACTCTTCAAGTTTGCAAGCTAGATTGATTGATTCCATGATCAATCATTGCAAGGCACAAGTTTTTGGCCTTAACCAATTTATTGCAGAGAACGAACGGTGTAGATTGAGCCTGCAGATAGAGATTTGATGGTCCAAGAGAGATCTACAACGGAAGTTGCGAAGGCGATAATAGATCTACAAAGATCTGTGAGATCCACGCCAAAGAGAACATCGAAGGTCGTGGAGAAGGTCGCAAAGATCTGACGGAGGAGAACAATTGCGGAGGAAAAGTTGCGGGAGGAAAGTTGCATGGGAGCACTTTGGAAAGTTGGCTGCGCATTCTGCATCCTGCAACCCAATTTCAGAAATCCCGTTGCGTAAAGGCAGTTGCGCAAATAGTGCTACGACAAATTCTGTTGCGGAAAGGTGGTTGCAGAAATAGTGCTGCGAGAAAGCATGTTGCGGAAAGGCGGTTGCGGAAAGAGTGCTGCAGGAAAGCCTATTGCAGAAAGGAGGTTGTAGGGAGGCAAATCTAGAGCAAAGTTTGGCTGAGGACTAAATTTGGCAGTCCTGCTAATTGTAGGAGCCACCAAATCCTGAAGGTGCTGGTTGGATTGGTTTTGACCCGACCCTGCACCATTAAACTTCTCAAGTAATAACTTTCACTTTAAAATAAAATATTCACAAATAATCTTAAATTAGTATAGAGACAATATTAGCTTATAATGACCAAATTGTGAATTCTTTACCATATAACCTAGTATAATCCTGTCATGTTTTACTTTTTAACATTATATCAATTTAAAAATAAAAATAAAAAACATCTTCCTTTAAATTCATTTACAAAGGAGCATTGTAAAGGTAAGTAATCTTTTTTGATATTACTATCACTAGTAGAGCACTCTGACCTAAATACACTCTTTCCCGAATATTAAATGACAAACTTAAGTAAACACCTCCCATTTATTTCATAAGAACATTTAGGTGTTTTTGTATGCCTTCTTATGTCTCTATAAATAACGGCTCATAAAAAACAATTATATTTGCATGAGCTAATATAGGGCTGCGCCCTATATTGGTTCATCCTTCTATTTCGAAAAGTAATCAAATGATTCTAGGGTTTTACCCTAATTATTATATGAAAGAGAGAGTGTTCCTCGTATTGGAAAAATAGATTCAAATAAGAAATTATTAAATAATAAAATGATAATTCCATATGGCCGAGCAAGGATCGATTCATTGGCATGTTGATATATGTGTGACGGTTGGTTTCAAGTTTCTATTGGTTCTATATTTAGATTGGTTGTATTTAGATGAAATCTAGACAATAGCACTCAATGAATATTTCCAAGCCTAAACACATTTTCCAATTGACACTTTTATATCAATTTATGTATATATATTTATATATCTTTTACTGTACTCTTTAGTATCCAAAGACAATCCAACAAGTATTAAAAAAATGTTAAATTAACTTTTCTTCCACGGATTTATGAAGTTAAACATATGCTATCTCGTGATTGTATTTTTACACAAGGTTAAATAAGGACGACTGGCTCAATAAATTCACGCCCACATCGTAATAACAAGACCTCTCCTATGTAAGATGTCACTCCATAAAGAAGATGAAGGCTAGGGTTGTGCCCTCACAGCCCTCTTCTTCTGCCAAATTATGCACTTCTGCAAATTCTCTAGTAGAGGTTGAAGAGGTCGGTGAGATCCCAAGTCTACATTTTAAATAACTCTTTTTTACAAAAGAAAATAATTTCAGTTAAGAAAGGTTTTAATAGGAGAAAATTTGACAAAACGTGGCATAATTGGCCTTCACAGATGTCCCATGTGTTGCAGCGATTCAGAAACTAGTAATCATTTGTTTGTGGAATGTAATTACGCCCAAAAAGTTTGGTCTCTCACTCTCCATGGCCTCAATGTCTCTTCTTCACAGAACGTCCCATCTCCAGAGAAAATCCCGCTGGTAACGCTCTTCTCCAATTGAAAAATGAGATATCCTCATTTAAGTCAAGGAAAGTTTGTTTGGAGTAAAATTTGGGTAGCAATTACCAAATGTGTGTGCTGGAATATTTGGTTGGCCATAGATGACCAAATCTTCAATAATACTCAGCATCTACCTCTTAAGGTGGTTGCAAAAGTCAAAGCACTCCTTATTGAAACGGTGGGCATCCAAACTTTTAAGAAGGGATACTCGCTCCTCCCGGAAGAAAAAAAATGGATGCCATTTACACTTTTAGAGATAGAAAAAAGGATTCTACCCGACCGAGCATAAATCCAAGGTGGTGGTTAAGAGACAAGGAAGCAGACTTTCACGCTTGGTGGAGGTCTCAGGCCAAAGCTACGATCTTCTTTAACGGTGCCTCCAAAGACAATCAAGTGAGCGCAGGAGTTTGCGGAGTGATATACTCCATGGATGGTATTAGAGTAGAAAGTTTTAGCTGGGGACTTGGCTAGAAAACCAACAATCACGCAGAAATTTTAGGGCTACTAAAAGCTTGCCACATAGCTCTAGGGATAGGGATTAAAGAAATTCAAGTTTTCAGGGACTCAAAAATAGTGATAAAGGTTTTAAACACAGATGCTCTTTTCAACAATTCGTTGCTCAATAAGACTTTACATAGGTTGAGGTTTGTGCTTCAAGACTTATCTTCGTACCTCTTGTTCCATATTCTGCCCGGATTGAACAAAGAAGCGGATGCAAAGACAAATTTGGGCTGCCTTCTGCCACAAGGAGCACTGAGAAAGAATGAGGAAGAACCTAAATGGGCAACTATCCCATAGTTTTGAGATAAATAGAAAGGAGCTGGTATAGAAGTGTTTAAGGAGACTGATGGTTGTTTGTAATGAAGGTTGCTTTGGCTACAACCCAATCAATATTAGTTTTATAAAATTTAACAGTTTTAGTTAAAAAAAATGGGTAGGTTACAATGCTTACCAGCTTTGCGGTGGAATGAGGAGAATGAACCGGTTTTAGAATTAGGCTTGGGTTTCTGATAGACTTTTTTTTGTTTTTTTTAAACAAAACAAATTAATTATAATTTATTTAAGTGTTTGTAAAACCAAGATTACATTGGTTATCTAAAATATAAATTCTAGTGGCTTTTCAACCATTCTCCCTCACCCTAGTGATTTTATGCCCCAGCGGAGTCAAACCTTTAGTCTTCTAAGCCTACTAAAACACACAACTTAGAAAAAATAAATAACATTATTTACATTATTTTTATTGACCTTGAGCTTCTTGCTAAAAAGTTGTACATTTACAATTACCTTGTATTTTTCCGTTACTAAAAACTCGAAGTAGCATGGAAATGTTATACAATCATTTATTATAATATCATTATAAATAAATAAAAATTTGCATTACTAATGATATAATATTGCTAGCAAGTGATATACAAAATATATTTAAAAACTATTTTTAGTTTATCATTTATATTTTCTTTTTATTTTAACATTAACACATTATAAAAATAAAAATATACTCTTTATTTAGCTTTTGGAGAAAGGATTATACACATTATTTTTGTTAAGTGTTTTTGTTTTTATCATTTTGGATGCTTAGTAGCATCTTTGTAATTTTTTTTGGTGAAGTTTATGTCTCTTTATGAATTAGTGGTAAATCAATTTATATTGTCAATAAAGTTTTTAAGTGTTCTATATTTTTCATAAACATAAGGTTAGTCTCGACTTTTGAGAATAGTTTTAAAATTTCTAATTGATTTTTGGTGATCACTTGAATTTATAAAGTTTATTTTATAATAACATATATAAAGTTAAAAAAAAATTCAAATTATAAAAATATAAATAAAAAAGAAATTCATGTTTTTAACATACATCATTACATATTACATAATTTATTGTGATCATTATTTTGGACATCATTGCATATTACATAATTTATTGTGCTCATTATTTTGGAGGAATCTAGTAACATGTTTGTAATTTTTTTTAGTAAATTTTATAATTTGGTTATATTTTTGTTTATGAACAATTGGTAAATCAAATTATATTGTAATAGAATTTTTCAACTGTGTTAGATATTTTTCATAGGCATAAGGTTAGTCTTAGCAATTTTGAAATTAGTTTTAAAATTCTTAATCGTTTTTAATAATCTCTTGAATTTGTAAAACTTATATATAATAACATATATAAAATTTTCCTAAATATTTATTCAAATTATAAGAATATAAATGCAAAATTATTACATATTTGTAACATACATCATTGAAATAAGATATAACATT
>LPNX011108952.1:22154-84826 GCA_001517045.1 Pseudotsuga menziesii
AAGTATTTGGTAAATCAATTATATTATATTGAAACTATGCAAGTGTGAAAATTATTTGGTAAATATTATAATGAAATTATTCAATTATGTTAAATTTGACACTAGTTTTAAAAAATTTAAAAGTTTTTTTTGGTAATATCTTGAATTTATAAAATTTATTAAAATTATAAAAATATAAATAAAAAATACATATTTGTAACACATCTAGATTTGAAAAATAAATATTTTTATTTATTTCAGAAAACATTATGTAAATTTATTATAAAGTTTTTATGACCAAGTTGGTCAAGGATGAGTGGAATTGAAGAATTATTTATTTTAATAATTCAATAGAAGAGACACATATCCAAAGGATATTGTTGAATGAGTGTTCACTGACTCACTAGGAGGAATGAGCAACTATAGAAGGTTGGATGACAAGTGGCAGCACTAGCATTTCACTTTCTAGTTGTTGCGGGAAGCATAATCCCTAAAATTGTGGTCATGTTCCCTGAGAGGAGGAACTGACCTGGTGGCTCATTTAATTCCAAAACTGACCCAAAGACCTAGGAAATCTTATAAATACCATCAAATTGAGCAAGAGGCTCACTACTACATTCTATTTTCCAAGTGAATGAACCTTGTGACTGCTGCAAACTGAAAAGTCAAGCACACAAGGAATTTGATGAGGGGATAGCTAAATTGGAATTTGTGAGTTAATGATACAGATGGAGATCGGTGGTCACCCACCTATTCCACTGGCTCAAAACAATTGTCCATTATGGCAGTTTCCTAGTTATTTTTCTACGGTTTTTTGGGTCCCAAACTTTTGGGGCTGTTTTGAGGCCCTAAACGACATTTTTTGGAAATTCGAGTAGCCAAATGATTGTGCTTGGCATGCATTTGGCCACAATCAAAAGTTGTATATCTTGGATAGATGTTTCCAACGAGTTATCGAGCGCTCAAATCGGAGATTGTATGCAAAAGTTATGACCCCAGGAAGTTGACTGTTCAACTTACCACCTTGGGGCCGCAAACATTATGACGGTTCATCATCTAGGGTTATGTTTTTGACTTTTTGGGTTCTTGCCCTTGTCCTTATTATAAATAGGCCTCTTTGGCCTCACTTTGTATTTAGCTTTGCATAGATGAGTGTAGCAGTCACATCTCTTCTCATAGATAGCGACCACCATTCTAGCTATTGTATTACAGTCTATTCTATTTCTACCATTTAATAGAATATGTGTTTACTGTATCTCTATTATCTTTGCAAAATGTATGTGTTTATGATGAAATATCTGTTATTTCATTTCATTCCCACATAAATCCGGATCAGTAGTATCAGAGAAATCTTCTCTTTGATTGTTTCTTGGGGCATGTCCCCGACGAGGACTGGGTATAGAGAGTTTGGTCTCGAACTAGTCTCACTTGATCACTCTTGCCATCCAAAATGACCTCCCATGGCGGAAGAAAAGAGAGACGATGGAGCAGGAGATCTTATCAAATCATTGCTTGAGGAATCCCTCATGCGATAGAGGAACGAGATAATGGATAGTTTCATCCAAATCCTTCTACGAATTTCGGTAACGACAAGTGCATCTTCAACGAGCAGCTAGTTTGAGGATGCAACTCCCTTCAAGGTACAAGTTAACTTTGATATTCCTTTATTTCAAGGCTAGATCGATGTAGATTCCCTAGATAATTAGTTGAATGTTCTAGAATGGTATTTCTCTGTCCACAATTTCTCTGACAGGGAAAATATCACCTTTTCTCTCCTTAAGTCAGCCCCCCATGTCCAAAATTAGTGGGGTACTTATTCGGAGCAAAACTCATCAGGCGAGTCTAGAATCTTTGAGACAAATCCCACTTGGACCTCTTTTGCAAATTTCATCAAGGAACAGTATTACCCTGTGAGAAACTATGATGACCAGTACACCAAATGGACCATTCTGCATCAAGAGAGGGAACCGATGGTGTCGGAGTACATCAACAACTTTCATACCTTGCGCAAAAAGCTGGGTATCAAGGACTCCAAGCAACACCTAATTTTGAAATATCGCAGTGGTCTACATCAGTACATTCAAACTGAGATGGAATTCCTCGACATCTCTTCACTTGGATCCACCTATCGGTATGCTGTCAAAATCGAGGAGAAATTTCAACAAAAGATCAAGCGAGACTCTAGACCTGCGAATCCACCACAGAAGTAAGGCAAGGGAAACCCTGGCCCGTAGAACACAAGAAAAGGAAAGGACAACCAATCCCCACCACAAGCAAAGAAGGGGGGCAGAAAGACAAAGAAATACACCTGCAAGTGGTGCGAATTTCATAAAAGTCCTTAGCACAACACTGATGAATTTTGCTCAAAGCAGTCATTGGTGGCCGAGATCAAATATTCAGAATCAGATGCCGATTCTAATTTCGAACCCAATGCCACAACCACGGAAAAAGGGAAGCAGATCATTGATGTAGACCCCACTGCCACTATTGCTACCACACATATTTAACTAGAGGAGCCTGAAGAGTCAGAGGCAGAGGAGAGCCTCTTCCACTCGGAGATGTGGGTGAAAGGAAACCCGCTACATTTTTTTGTTGACAGTGGTAGCCAAAAGAACCTGGTATCAACAAAAATCGTCAAGAAATTGCAACTTCCGACAACACACACCCGCAACCCTACAACATCGATTGGATAATACAAGGATGAGGTATCCGCATAAATCAACAATTCCTTCTACCATATGGCATAAATCCTTTCAACGACAAGGAACTGTGTGATGTGGCCCCAGTTGAAGTCTGTGATGTTCTTTTAGGACAACCATATATGTGGAAGTGCCATGCTGTATATGAGTCACGACCTTGCAGTGTCATTGTTAATTTGGGAGAAAAAATCTATCGGATACTAGAGACAGTTGCACCTAACACAGTCTCACAAGGTAGGAAGATAGGCTCCCACATCAGAAAATTATTCCTCTTCACAATTGTGTCTAAAGGAGAACATCAGATTACCTCCACACCCTCTGCACAGGGTATATCTACTCATTAGAAACAAGAAGAAAACATAGTCATTGTTTCCTCATACACACGAGTACCTCTACGATGCAAGGACACACATTCAAGGCTCTCCTCCAAAAACACCCTCTCGAGATGCCAAAGAAAAGCAACCTCTTCACTTCAACAAATGTCGCACCAGGATATCAAGTCAACACACAGTTCGAGATATGATACGGGATTCAATGCAATGGAGACCATTCCTTTATAACAAGGAAGGAATGATCTAGATGGAGATTGGTGGCCACCCACCTATTCCACTGGCTCAAAAAAATTGTCCATTGTGGTAGTTTCCTATTTATTTTTCTACGGTTTTTTGGGTCCCAAATTTTCAGGGCTGTTTCGAGGCCCTAAACGACATTTTTTGGCAATTCGGGTGGCACAATGGTTTCCATTGGCATGCATTTGGACACATTACAAAAGTTGTAAATCTTGGATAGATCTTTCCAATGAGTTATCGAGTGCCCAAATCAGATATTGTATGCAAAAGTTATGACCCTAGGAAGTTGACTGTTCAACTTACCACCTTGGGGCCACAAACTTTATGACGGTTCATCTTATAGGGTTATGTTTTGGACTTTTGGGGTTATTTCCCTTGTCCTTATTATAAATAGGCCCCTTTGGCCTCACTTTTATTCATCTTTGCATAGATGCGTGTAGCAGTCACATCTCTTCTCAGAGATAGCGACCACCATTCTAGCTATTGTATTACAGTCTGTTCTATTTCCGTCATTTAACAGAATATGTGTTTAATGTATCTCTATTATATTTGCAAAATGTCTGTGTTTATGATGACATATCTGTTATTTCATTTCGTTCCCACATAAATCTGGATCAGTTAAGTATTCTACTGAGTGCTAAGTTAGAACAAGTTAATGTGTGTGCTATTATCCAGTGATCTTCGTCCTAGTGGTTCAGTGAACAGGCTCATGGGTCTTAAGCAAGTAACCTTGGCTGCTTCAGGAGACGGTTGGGTGGAACAGTCTCCTTTGGGTGTTTGTCCCCCTTCTGCAAATTATCCAAGTTCTAACTATTTATATTTATCTATGTTTTAATTATATATCTGTACCTTTGTTTGATGAAGTATGTTCAGTATCTACAGAAGTTTAAATAATAACTATTTTTACTCTAGAAAAAGGAAGCTGTAGTGTTATAGTTAGTTTTGATGATCATTATTCCAGGTTTATACGTCAAACATGTCTTCTCTGCTGTGGTTACTAGTTATATTAATATTATTTGGTGATGTTAGATTATGTTGATATATCCCATATCAATACCATGGTTTTAAAGAATTTTAGCTTTAAATCTCCTATGGAACTTCTTCCAAAACCTTATCGTTTCTCTTCAATAATTTATTTAACAAACAAACTATATAAATAGATTTTATAAACAAATTTATCAAAAACAATGAATCAGAATCAATATCAAAACCTTATAATTATGCCTAGAGAAACTTAAAACGTATATCATATATATATATATATATATCAATCAAAATTTCATTCTACGTCTGAGCTTTGGCCTCACAACCTAAAGTATATTTTACAGATAGGGTAAACAAGTTTCAAAATTAAAATAGTAATTAAACTAGGTTTAAAGATCAAGAACAGTTAAGGTTTTCATTCAACAGAGTTTCAGTATAAGTGCTTTATGTTCCAATCTTTTACAAAATTGATATTAAAAATACCAAATTGGGATTATTGACAGGCCACAGCCGGATTACAGGATGAAGGCCATTTGGTATTATCATATGCACTTAAAACGCACATAATAAAATCGCAACAGCCTGAGGGCTTAATTTTATTTCTATAAAAATCAATATTATCCTTTAAGAAAAACTTGAATCTATTTGACAGTGGACTCACAGCCCTCACTATTCTCCTAGCAACATAATAGTGGCCTCATGGCCTAGAATCTTTAATGTATATTTTACAAAGAGCATCCACAGCTTTACGGCCTACTAACTAACTCGTCAAATAAAAATAACATTGGAAAACCAAGATAGTATGCCTCACAGGCTACTTCATTTTATAAAAGAAAAACCTTTTCATGAAATAGTAATCGGTAGTGTCTTATTGACAGTGGCCCTATGAACCTTTCTCAAAAACAAGTGTGACAGTGTAAAGGCCCCATGACCACATTTTAGTTTTATAAAAACAACCAAAAACTATAAAATCAAACACGACTGAGTCATATACATAAACAATAATCAAAATAGAGTAACGTTTTTAAAAGTATGAAATTATTGCAAAAATGCACAGAACCCCCATGGTCATAATATTATGTACAATAAAATGAAGCTTCAGTACCGTTAAACCAGATGCAACATGGTATTATATAAACTTTAAGCGCTCATGGGTTTCTTCCGATATAAGCAAACCTTTACAATGATAAAAATGACAGAACTATAACTGCCCTAAATACACTATAAAAACAAATTGTAAACCTTGTCACTAAACAGATGTGGCATAGTCGCTTCGACTCCACAGTCAAAGGGTTATCCCATACATTATCAAGCTTAAATGCCTCATGGCTTTACCAAAGAGAGTTATCACTTTCACATAGAAAAGACAGGAGCAAAGATGAAGTCCCAAAACTATTCCATGGGGAAAATGCAGAACAAGCCACAGTGATAGAAGCCACAGAGCCATGAAGGGCAAGGTAATAGGTCTTACCCGGACTGTAAAACCCTTTTAGCACAACATCCAACCAAAACAATGATGGTATAAAATGTTTATGGAAACCTCCTGCACACACAAACCACCGAGGTCAAACAATGGTTTTATGAACTATTTTGTAACATAAGAAAAACAATATTACAATTGCAGAGGAAGAGCTTACCTTGTCTCTGCATTTAAAACCATAACCGAAGCAACACAGGCGTCACCGTTTCGAGGAGATAGAGCCTCACCAATGAGTTGTTCTCTCTCGGACAGAGTTAAAAGGTGTCAAGCGCTGAGAACCTTGGCTCCTCCACCATTATTTTATTATAGAAGAGCTACCCAGTCGAGCAGCTAGAGACCAGATGGGTCGAATAGAGAACAGTGGGACCTGATACAGACTTCATCATGAATACAATCACTTACAATGAGGTGCAATAAACCCCTAGGGTTTTTGAATAGTCAAGCTTCGTTGTATATTAGAGTTTTATGTACTTTTGTATGGTTCCACGGGATGGCAATTTGATAAGGTTTGTTATGAAATATGTTCATGGCATAACATATAATATGGCTTGGGGGCATTTGTATGAAGTTTCGATTTATGACTTGAATTTGTATAGTTTGATGATATGTATAGTTACAACCCCTTGGTGTACCCTAGCATAGTACTTTTCCCATTTAGCTAGGAAGTTAAAGCTTGGTCACTTCCACATGCACAAGAAAACAAGGTTTTTGCGTTAGCCGTAGAGGCTAAGTAAGACCTGCGACTTTCCCTTTCCCAGCTAATAAGTATGGTCAAGGACCGAAGAAAAAAATCAGTTTTACGATGAATTTAACTGATATAAAATAAAAGGAGTTTTAACGACAAATAAATAGTGCCTATATTACGCATCAAAGTAACGTCGTAAAAAGGACATGTTATTGAAAACACTAAGCATAGTATTATGAGTCTTGTAGTCTAACTTAAGTCACTTTTTAATTGTTGTCACAATGGATAAAGCGTAAAATATAACATCTCATGCCATTTATCATCCTAGGAAATTTCAGATTTACATATAGTAAAATAATAAATTTTGTAAATTAGGAGATGTTACAATATTTGTAAATATACTCAATTTAAATTTTGTCATTTTTAATAATATAAATCAAATAATTATTATTTTTATTTAAATTGTAAAAAATATAAAACATAGGTAAATTTATAACATGCATAATTCACTCAAATAAGATATAACATTGTGGAAATAAAATAATCTTATAATATATTGATTTTTTTTAAATAGTTAATTATTGAAATAAAAATATAGTATCATAAAAAATAAATTATTTCATCTAATAGTATATTGAATTTAGATATTTTTTTCATATTAAATAAATACATCATAAATAATTGAAATAAATAAATAAAATTATTATATTCAAATTATAAAAATAGAAATGAAAAAATATGCATATATTTGTAGCATATATATATTTTTGACTAGGGGAATCGACAACTGGGGATGAGCTGGTACTCGCGTGACATAGGGTCCAGGGATCCAATCCCGCTACAACTATAAACCTAGGTGTAACCATAGCACCCGAACCATGGCACACTGGTTAATTTGGGGGGATTTGAACTCGTGACCTTCCATTTACAAACAATTCCATTTACCACTTGCTCTGCCCCCCATGGGCGTAACATACATATATTTAAGACATGAAAAAATAAAGTATTGCATTTTAATTTTGTTTCTTTCCATTTTAAGATATTGGTAAATTTTGAAAAAAAATTAATTAAATTATAAATAAATGATAAAAAAACATATTTGTAATATACATCATTTATTGAAATAAAATATTACATTCTATATTATTTATTAAAATAAAATGAATAAATAAAAATATAACACATTGTGAAAAATAAAATATTATAATACATGGAATTTAATTTTTCATTTTTTTTAACTAACATTAATAAATAAAAATAAAATTAGAAGTTAACTATATTCAAACTGATCATGATGATGATGATGGTTAACGATCATTGAGACCAAACTTTGGTTTATCGGACCTAAAAAAACTAATTAATTAGTTTGTTTTAAAATTGTATTCCTATGCTCAAAGAGCTTGGTGAGAAGCGTCCCGAGCTCACTATAATTTTGATAAGTTAAAAGGTTAGGAAGGTCGGTATTGCAACAAATATTATGAAACTGAGATCTAATGTGGGTGTACGCAGGGCACTCTAAGATGGAGTGATTTTGATCTTCAATGTTTCTATTCTCACAAAGATGGCAGATCCTTTCCACCCATGGTGTTTTAGAAACTATCCAACGACATGTTTCACTATGGAGCTCATGAGAGTTTGCTCTTATCTTGGCTATATTAATTTTTTTCTTTGAACTGGTTAAAACAGAGATATACTTTTGATTTTCTAGAGTAGGGTTGATGACCTCCTTATAATATCTTAATTTTATTTTAGCCTCTAAATCTTTCTCACACCACAGTTTCTCTTTAAACTTAGAAGTAACAATATTTTTAATGTTATTAATATATTGCAATGCAATATTTTCTTCGATCTCCTAATGGTTTAACCAGGCCCTGGTATCTTTATACCAACCTCGCTAGAGCCTTAGGTGGTTTTGGCTAGAATTAAAAGCTAGCTTAGGAAGTATATGGTCTCCCATGTTATTGATTTTGTGCTTGTACAATAGGAGCCTAGTCATAGCTAGGCTCTCGATAGGGGGAAGACCCACTTTTATAAGGAGAATAGGATATGGTGTATTGCTTTTAATTTTGAGGTTATACGTTATAAAACACTTCTGGATTTGCTCAATCTTTCTCCAAGATTCTCTAGATATGCTGCAACCCCAAACCTCAAATCCATACAAGATAACAGGAGTGACTAAAGTTTCAAATAGAAGCTTCTTTTTATCCCACATCACAAGGTTTGCTGCTTTACAATTATTTTCAAGACCAAAGTAAGCTTTCCACCCTCCATTAATCCTTTTTATTTGTATTACAGAAAGAAATAAATATTTGTAACATACATTTGTCTATAACATACAACTTGTAATATATATTTATTGAAATAAAATATGACATGAAAAAATGAATATTTCATCTTATAGTATATTGAATTTAAATATTCTTTATTATTTTAAAATAAAACATTATAAATAATTAAATCACAAAAAAAACTAATTATATTCAAACTATAAAAAATGAAATATACATAAATTTTTAACATACGTAAATTGTATTTAATTAGAAATATTAACATTGTTTTTCAAATATAAGTTATTATTTTAAATAAATTCTTATAATCTTAAATTTTCAACCAATATCAAATTTAAAGTTTCACATAAATATATATGTAATGTACAATTATTGTACACGATATAACATGTACACGACATAACACAACATTATATAACGAAAACACAACACAACATAACCAGAACACAACTAAATTTTATATATATTTTTTATATTTATTAAATTATCAATTTTGTATTTTTATATTATATGGAATTTTAAAATGTGATATTTATAATAGAAATGATTTTATATAAAATAAGTTAATATTAGAATGTTTGAAAAAATGAAATGTTCATAAAAATAAGTGAAATAATGAAATGATGTAAACAAATGTATATAAGAAAAATGTTATAAATGTAATGTTATAAAAAATAAAAATAAAATATTAAATTGTTGTGAATGAAATGTATATACAAAATATTGCAAACTATGAAATTACATTAATGTTTATAATTATTATTTTGTATAAGTTAAAGAAATCATAAATTATTAAATAATGTAAAAAATGTATATAAAAATTATGGAAATGAAATGTTTATAAAATATATAAAATATTGCAATGTTGTAAGAAAACTGTCTATAATAAAATTAAAATTAAAATTAAAAATAAACGAACATAGATTCAAACTATAAAGACAAAAATAAAGTAGTTGTATAACAAAAATAAATATATCATAAAAATATTTGGTAAATCAATTATATTATAATGAAACTATTCATTTGTGTCAATTATTTGGTAAATATTATAATGAAACTATTCAATTGTGTCAAATTTGACACTAGTTTTAAAAAATTTAATAATTTTTTTTAATCTTTTGAATTTATAAAAATTATTTGAATTATAAAAATATAAATAAAAAAATACATATTTGTAAATGTACTCAATTTAATTTTGTTATTTTTAATAATATAAATCAAATAAAAAACGTATTTGTATTTAAATGGTAAGAAATATAAAACATATATAAATTTGTAACATGCATCATTCACCTAAATAAGATATAACATTGTGGAAAAAAAATGTTATAATATATTGATTTTTTTTAATAGTTAATTATTGAAATAAAAATATAAAATCATTATGTAATACCTCATATAAAATCCTTTCAAAAAATTTGGCCACTAGAATGAAGAAAATAATGGGAAGGATAATATCGGATGTGCTGGGAGTATTGATTACAGGGGGTCAAATCCTTGACAACATCATAATTGTCCAGGAAGCAATCTATACTAGCATGGAACACAAGAAACAAGGTATGGCTATAAAGCTCGATATGGCTAATGCATTTGATCGAGTTAATCACTTCTTTCTTTTTGAAATCATGTCAAAATTTGGTTTCTCCTCAAGGTTCATTAGATGGATTAAGGCTTGTATTAGCAGCCCCTGGATTTCCCCGTTGGTAAATGGCAGGACAACTAAGTCCTTTTAAGCCACCAAGGGAATTAGGCAAGGTTGCCCGCTGTCCCCATAACTTTATCTCTTGGTAGCTGACTCTATGAGTAGAAAACTACGACAACAATAAGATATTGGGGAGCATAAAGGTATGAAATGTGCAAGAGGTGTTAGAGCTGCAAATCACGCGCAATTTTCTGATGATACCATCCTACTTGGAGGTGCATCCACGATCATAGCAGAAAGGTTCAGAAGAGTGCTCTCCACTTTTCTTAAAGCCTCAGATGGCAAGATAAATGCTACAAAATCAAAATCATACGACTGGAATTGCCTCCCTGGAAACATGGCAAAGATATCTCAAATCCTTGGATTTGAAGGGCTCAGTTATTGGAACTCTTTCAGCTACATGGGCATACCCATTTTCAAAGGAAACAAAAAGAAGGCGGACTAGCAAGGTTTGACAGACAAAAAAAAAAAAAAAAAAAAACGTATGGGTAACCAGATGGCTCAACCTAGCAGGAAGGTTAGTACTTATTAAATCAATGCTATATGCATACCTAATTTATGTATGCTCCATTTCTTTAACTCCTAAGCAAGTAATTCAAGAAATCAATGGAGAGATTCGAAAATTCCTTTGGCAAGGAGGCAAGACGGCCAACAAAAAAAAATTCAATCTAGTAAATTGGGACGTCATGTGCAGTCCAAAGCAGCACAGTGGAATGGGATTTAGACATCCCCAATACATGAACCTGACCCTTGGTGCAAAAATATTGTGGAGATTTTGTACAAGCAAGAGTGCATGGTGGAAATCGGCCTTGCAAACAAAATACATGATAGGAAATAGAAAGAGATGCATTGAAAACATAAGTATGAATAGAATCAGATCCCCAATCTAGTAGATATGCAAAAAATAGGCCTCTATAATTCAAGAAAACATACATTGGATTGTTGGTAATGGGAAGCGTGTAAGTATTTGGCAGGACAAGCTTGGATTGAAATCACCAACAGATTACTATAAGCAGTTGAGAGAGTTAAAGACTTGATGTGAGAGCAACGGTTACAACATGTTATATGTCATCTCAAACTGGACGGGAAGAGGCAGATGGAAAGACTGGAAATGAATTGATCTTCCAGTGAACCCGCGTGAAGATTCCATAGTGCTCCTCATGATCTTGCATGGGAAAGATCCAATTCACAAGAATATAACTGATAGTCGTGGATGGGGAAATGCTGGAAATTTTATGGTTAAAGAAGGCTATCATATGGTACACAAAAGGAAGAGTAGGTTAATGAAAAACAACAGGTGGAATAAAATTTGGATTAGAGATGGATTGCCAAAAATCAATGTTTTCTTCTGGATCCTTGCACTCCATAAAACGCTCACAGCTGAGAACCTGAGGAAGAGAGGGATCATAGGGTCAAGCTTCATTGCATCATGTGTAAATAGGAGGAGGAAAGATTAGAACATGTGTTCATAGAGTGTAATTTCACGTAGGAAGTCTAGAGTACAGTACTCAAAGAACTTAATATGAATATTAGGCTTCCAACGATATGGAATGATTTGTTCTTCTGCTGGAAAGATTATTATCAAGGCACCTTCTATAAAAAAACTAGACCTTTCCAGATCTTGGGAAGCTTTCCCAAGGTTTGTTTACTAGAAAATCTGGACAACAAGGAATAAGCAAATCTTTGAAGGTAAAACTCGAGCATCAATAAAGTTGTTTCTTCGGCAAAGGCTCTATGGGTTGACACATTATCCATAAGAGGAATGAAAAGCATAAAAAATGAGTCTCTTGTGGTGGAAGAAAGAACATGGATGGCTGACCTCCTTTGGTGTTCTCCCTCAAGTTCTAGGTTAAATCCTCCAAAGATGTCGAGACTCCTGAGATGGTAGATTAGGATGAGCAATGATGAACATAAAAATTGGAGGACAATGATAGGAATCAACACACTTTTCTTTGATGGTGCCTCAAAAGGAAACCCAGTGATTGTAGATGCAGGTGGAGTAATCTATGACTCCCGTGGGATCAAGCAAATAGAGTATGCCTGGGGTATTGGGAGAGAAACCAACAATGGGGCGGAATGGTACGCTTTAATCAAAGGTTTGGATCTGGTCAAAGACATGGGGATTTAGGAATTGAGCGTAATAGGATATTTTTTAATTGTCATTAGGGAAGCAAGAAAGATATTTAGAGATCGGAATATTCCTTCCTCAAGGATGCATCATATGCTCTCCTGTCTTTGCAAAGAATTCAAAACAATTAATTTCCTCCATGTTTTGAGAAGACATAATAAAGAGGTGGATAACATGGAAAATAAAGGGGCGGGTTTGAGTTGTGGTGTCTTAGAAAAGGATAGCATAATCTACGAAAATGTTTGGATCCCTTAAAATCTGCTTGCCTTTGAAATGTTGTGTTTCTGTATTTTACTACTTGGGAAATTTGTAAGGAGTTATAGCACTCACAACATAGGAAATTACCATGTCTGCTATAAGCTAGAGAAGGAGGAAAACTGCGAAAGGGATACTACTCTGAAATGGGAGCAATCTGACTTGTATTTCGTTTTCACATTCTTTTTTTATATAAGCAAAAACTCCCAACCGTTTCTGTTAAAAATATATATATATATTTCATCTAAGAGTATATTGAATTTAAATATATTTCTCATATTAAATAAACACATCATAAATAATTGAAATAAAAATAAATAAATAAATAAATAATAAAATAAAAATACTTATTATCTTTCCAAGGTAATAATTTCGACAAAGTAGGGTTCTGAAATTGGATCGTAGGAGAGGAGACCAACTCATGCTCAGCCTTATTTGACTGGTGCAGGCCCTTCTGGCTGGTGAAGATCATCGTGATCTCTGCAGGTTGATCTCATGCACCATTTGCATGTTGCTATTCGTGCATGCAAAGCTTATTGATAGTAGCTTTGTCAGTTAGGGGATCTCGATCTCTAGAAGGTTGACCTTCGTCTCGAGCTAAGGTTTGCATGCTTCCTCTGCAGGTGAATCTTGGAGCTAGTCTCAAGGAATTGTTTGGGATCTGATTTGGCTTCTCTTGCTGAGTAGGCTTTAGGTCATGATCTGGATCTGTATCTTGGTTCAATGTTCTCTCAAAGGTGGCATGTAGTGTGAGTTTTCTCGGTCGGTGGCGATGGGTGGAGAACCTCCTCCAGGTTTTCACTCGGATGCATTTGAAATGCTAATCTCATCTCATAGCAAGAGATCTACTAAAGGATCTCCTCCAAAATTTGTCAAACGAATTGAAGATGTGCCGAAAGTTGCTCTTCCCCCGAAGGACACTATTTGGGTTGCCCTCTCATTGGCATATTGGGCTTTGATTGGGAAATTTACATGGCTCTGGCCCTTGCCAAAAAAAACTTAGAACTGGGTACAAAGGAACTAGAGACCCCTAATCTCTAAAAATGTAGCTTCCTACTTAGTTGGACAAGGATATTTCCTACTTGTTTTCGAATCCAAGGAAGACAAAGATCTTATATTCAAAAAAAATCCCTACTTCATGGGGCCACAAGGCCTCTACCTAAACAGATGGACCCCAGATTTTGATCCTGAGGCTGACACCTCCAAAGTTGTCCCTGTTTGGGTTAGGATTCCAAACCTACCTATGCACTACTGGAATTCAAAATCTCTTCAAGCAATTGGGAACGCCCTGGTGACATTAGAGGAATTTTGGGGTCTAAAATGGGCCTCCTAAGGAAAATGATAAAAGAATAGTTAAAATAATAAAATAGTATTTATTAATTTTGGAGGAAGAAAGAAAAAAACTACTTTTTGTGTTCGTATTTTCGACATATCTCCCTGTGTTTTTACTCAAATTTCGATCGGGAGAGCTTGTTGGATGGAAAATTTGATTCTACATCTAATGAGTACGCACACTGCATACTTTTGATGGACCCGACTACCCCAAAAACAAGAAATAACTGAAAAAACATGATGATGATGTCATCATCATGTTTTTCTAGGTATTTATTGTTTTTGGGGTAGTGGGGTCTATCAAAATTATGCATTATGGGTACTCGTTGGATGAAAAATCAAATTCCACATCCAACGATATTTCCTGATCGAAATTTGAGTAAAAACACAGGGAGATATGTTGAAAACACAAACACAAAAAGTAGTTTTTTTTATGACAAATATGTCAATTCAACCATTATGGTTGACTCATTTTATTGAAATTCTATTGGTTCTTGAATTCCAACTCACAAGAACTTATTGTTGGCACGTTTTCTTATAAGGCCCATTTTAGACCCAAAATTTCCTCTAATGAATACATTGACATGGCAAGCCCCAAAGACCAATATTCTTGCACCCGCATTTGCGTGGAGGTCGATCTTGAAGCTGGGTTATCACAAGCCTTAAAACTAACTGTGAAGAATTGGTATCACTTCCAAAAACTTGATTATGAGCAGATACCATTCAAATGCAAAGGATGTCATGAATATGGGCATTTCATTTGAAGTTGTCCCCAAAACCCAGAGATCCAACAAGACAAGGAGGAAGGATGGAAAACAATGAGAAAGAACAAGACAAAAACCAATAGTGGAGTAACACAGAGGAAAGGTGGGGGGAATAAAGAAACAATAATAATCCCTGTGGAAGGAAGTCAAGAAACGAGCAAAACCAATGAATCAAGAGAAGAAATCAATGCCTTAGAAGAGAAATCCAGCAATGAAGAGACCAAGGATCCAGAAGCAGGCATATCAGAACATTTTGAGAAAGAATTCACCATCCCGATCCTCTTAGATGTAGGAGCAGAGGTGATAAAAGAAGGAGAAAATAAGGGGAAGTCAGAGGAAGAATCCAACTCGAAAGAAGAAGAAGAGGAAGAAGGGGAGATTGAGACGACTACTCTAAGAAAGAAAAAAAATAAAGGAAGGAGATCGAAAAAAGAAGTGAGGGAGCAAGCCACCTATAAGAACAAATTGCAAGGCTCCCAGTTAACTTTGGAAAAGATTCTAAAGAATAATAGAAACACCCGTCAGCAAGGGAAATCCCAAAGAGGGATGCCCTCGACTACCAAAAGTAAATAATGAATGTTTTCTCCTGGAACTACAAGGGTATTGGAAGCGAAATCAAGGAAGAAGCTATGAAAAACCTAATATATTTATCTCAGACATACATCTTACTGATCCAGGATACCAAGATGGAGAAAGATGTGTTTCTCCAGGTTAGTGCAATATTCTGGAAGAAAGGAGGAAGTGCCTTCTTAAATCAACTCAAGGGGAGCCTCTGGAGGCATTGGAACCCTTTGGTATGAGCATAAATTTGAAGTTGCTGACATCAAATATAGATCACACTGGATCCTCACCGTACTTCTGCAAAAAGAAAAAAAAAATCCTTGGTAAGAATTTTTAATATGTATGCTCCCAATTCTTACGCTAAATTTTTTTTTATTGGAATCTCCTCTGATATGAAAGGATTAACCTGCAATGTAATGTAATCCTTTCTAGAGATCTTAACATTACTCTAAACCAAGATGAAAAAAGAGGGGGATCTCTAGTCAGAGATCCCATTAGAGAACTTGTTGATGAGATCATCTTGGATTGGGACCTCTCAGATGTTATCATGTCCAAAGGAAAGTTTACATGGAGCAATAAGAGGCTTGACCCTGGGCATATAGCAACCATATTGGATCGATTCCTAGTTCAAGACTCCTTCCTCCTGCTGGGTTTGAAATCTTCATCCAAAATATTTCCTTTCAGGGGATTTGATCATAAACCAATTTTGCTTGAGATGAGGAATGACAAAAATCTTGGACAGATTCCTTTTAGATTCAACCCTTTGTGGGTCGATCATAAGGATTTCCTGAGGATTGTGACTGATGCATGGTTAGTCTCGGTCTCTGGCTCACCCTTCTTCATTTGGGAAGAGAAAATAAGAAGACTGAAGAAGGCTCTAAAGGCCTGGGAAAAATCGATAGACTCTCCAAATCAAAAGAAATATTAAGCAATGCTAGCATTGGAAATCCACCAGTCTGAAATTGAAACAAAAAATCAGTGATAAAGAAGATATTAATAAAGAAATAAAATTGCAAAGTGAGCTTCACATGGCATGTAGGAAAGAAGCTGAATGGTGGAGACAAAAATAAAGATGCCGCTGGCTTAAGGATGGAGATCGAAACACAAGTTATTTTCATAAATAGGCTGAAGCTAGAAATAATTTCAAAAATGTATAAGAGATCCATTCCCACGACTCTGTTATCCAAGATTTTGAAGCCATCAAAGTGGAATCCTTTAGTTATTTCAAGGAGCTGTACACAAACCAGCCTACCATCGCTGATATCGATCTCCTGGAGTTAATTCCAAATTCTGTTAAGAGTAAAAACAATAATAGACCGAAGCAATTTGTCACTATGGAGGAGATCAAGGAGGCTATTGATGATATGGAGGATTACAGGGCACCTGGCCCAGATGGGTTTAATGCCAACTTTGTTAGGATTATTAATCCTCCCTTGTCCAATTTAGTCATATGTCTAAATCAGGAGTCATGTCTAAATCGGGAGTCCATCCAGTCTATTTTTAGTCACTAGCACCATTGGGTCCACTTGGCCTAATTGGGGCACATGTTTCAGTTACTAAAGTGCGGGGAACACTAATTGAGGCCTACTGCAACTTATTTCACTTGCATACATCAATTTAGGAGTCTCCTAGATCAATTCCTACAATTTAGGAGCCACCGGGAGTGCCATTACCAACCAAGGTCAGTTGAGTTGAGTTGGTGACTAGTCAAGCTCAGTTAGGAGTCAGTTACATTCAGTTCTAGTCCTCTGCATTCAGTTAGCGCTAGGTTTACATGGTTGCATGTAGGAGAGGCACATTTCTCACCTACCACAGTCAGTTAGCCTTAGTTAACACTGAATTAGACACTTGAGTTGTGTTTCAGAACTCTGATGAACTCCGATAATGATTTAGACAAGGTCAGTTAACTATTGAGTCCTCCAATAATTATTTAGACAAGGTCTTAGTTACCTACAGTCAAGTAGAGTCTAATCAATTCGAATTTCCTCATGTGGATTCAAATTGCTTGTGGCTATTTAGCCATTGTACTTCATTGTAATTATTATCTAATTATTTTTTTTATTAATGAAAGCATTCACAATTGCAAGCCATTTTTGCATTTTTTCATTCTTCAATTGTTGAGTAAATTGTGTGATCTATCTTGTGAGTTGTGTGTTTGTCTACAGATCTATGTGCTCAATTTAATATGGTATCAGAGCCTCGGTGGACAAGGCACCTCTCCTCCTCAGATCTCTAGATGGATCATTTTTTTGAGCAATTTGCTCCATTCCTACTCTGCACCAGAAGCAGAAGGTTTACCACTTAATACCCCAAGTTAAGGAATTGTTGATCAAGCTTGCTTGATCAATTATGCTGGGTTTGATGAAAACCTGAAATGTGCAGGTAGTCGACCTTATTTTGTATGTTTTATTGTGTGATTTACAGGTTATTAGTTCTTCTCACTGCATTCGCTACAAGCAGCTCTTTCTCCTCATCGCATTTGCTACAACAACTAAAACTTCTTCAAAATGGCCTCTCCAATAGAGACTTTTACTCGTTTCAATTACCACCAGTGGAAGGAGGACATGGAGATGCAGCTTCACTCAAAACAAATTTTTAGGCTCACAATAAATATAGAGGCAGAGCCGGTTCTTAATCATGATAAAGAAAAATATTTCAATAGGCTTGATGCACCATATGGATGCTTGTGCCTCTCAATCTCTCGAGATCTTCTTTTCCACATCAAAGGATTGAAGACTCCTAAGGAGGTATGGGATAATATTGCTTCATTTTTTGATAAGCAGGATGATTTGAGGGTTTATCAGCTTGAGAATGAGTTGATGTCCCTTCATCCATCCAATTTCGAAACACTAAATGATTTCTTTACAAAATTCAAGAGCTTGGTGTTCGAATTGAAGCTGCAGAAGGTTGAAAAGGAGGATGATCAACTTATTCTTTCCATCCTATAGAAACTTGGTGTAGGCTATTCAGTCTTTGTGTCAACATTTCATTCAGTGAATCTCACTACTCAAAACAGGAATATGCCCACTCTTAACAGCTTCATTTAATCTCTCACTCATGAGCATGACAAGTTGATCCAAATGGGGATCATTCGATCTTCCAAAGATCAAGCACTGGTTGCAAGAGGAGGTAAGGTAGTGAATGATAAAGTAAAGCAAATAGATGAGTCTCTTGTGAAGAAAGAGTAGTCAAATGAGCCTTCAGGTTTGAAGAGAAGCAAAAATAATGGAAAATGGAAGACCCTTTGCTCCTACTGTCGAAGGGGCTTTCATTAAGATATCTCCTGCATGAGAAGACAAATTGATGAAATGACTCTTCTTCTGAAGAAACATAACATTACTACACCTGCTAGCGCAAGGAAGGATAACCACACAGAAGACACAGAATATTGATTCGAAATAGGTCATGCATTTAATGCCAGCTGCTCAACAACACATGCCTTCCTCATTGATTCTGGAGCTTCCAATCATATGGTTTCATCCAAAGAATCATTCTCCTCTTTACAGTCTTTTGATGGTCCTAGTATTCAGCTGGGAAATAACAGTAGAGTTCAAACCAAAGGGAAGGGCTCTATCAAGATTGAACATAGAAGGTTCAAAGATGTGCTCTATGTTCCCTCCCTAGCTTCAAACACATTATCTGTATATGAGATGACTCCTATTAGCTCTCCAAAGAGAGTGATATTTGGTCCCGAGTCAGTGGAGATCACAGATAAGGCTCTACTGGAAACACCATAGCGAAGGGTGTCGCAAATCATGGGCCTCCAAGGCATATGAGTTCTCACACTTCATGCCATTTTTCAGAACCAGTGCACTCTCAACAGCCACTTGCAAGGGAAGGTAAACTCATTTCATCTACTTCTTTTGATGTTTCCACTAGTATTTCAGATCCAGTTGTATCATTTTATGAGATTGAGATTCAAGGTGATTCAGATCCAGATCCAGTCCCTACTTCCAAACTAGAAGCTAGGAAGATGACTCGAAACCCATTTGACACTCAGAAGGGAAAGACCCTTGCACTATGTCATGCAATCTTACCTCCTTCAGAGAGATGCAATAGACTCCCTATAAGATGCTACATGACAAGGGCTCAGTCTCACTACATTCAGAATAATAGAGCTGATCATACACCTCTTCACCCAGCAAGAGACAAAGGTTGCATTCCTCCTTCCTTCCATCATCATTTTGGGAAAAGAAGGAGAATTCTACATGCCAAGCCCCAGGATACCTGTGCACAGAACATCATGCATGTTTCTCCGCTACATCACAGAGATTGCAGCAACACACTTTCAAGTTTTCCAAACTTGGATCCTGATTCTATCAGCTTAGTTAGAGGGGGGGATTTTTTCCCATGTGGTTTTTTCCCCAACTCCTTGTATTGAGTAGTTACTTTACTTTATTTGATGTAATGGGTGACCTATGGTCTTAGTTACTAGGGCCCATAGATTGTCCAAGTTAGAATTCAGGGGGAGTGTTAGGATTATTAATCCTCCCTATTCCAATTTGGTCATATGTCTAAATCAGGAGTCATGTCTAAATCGGGAGTCCATCTAGTCCATTTTTAGTCACTAGCACCATTGGGTCCACTTAGCCTAATTGGGGCACATGTTTCAATTAATAAAGTGTGGGGAACACTAATTGAGGCCTAGTGCCACTAACTGCACTTGCATGCATCAGTTTAGGATCCTCCTACATTAATTCCTACAATTTAGGAGCCACTGGGAGTGCCGATACCAACCGAGGTCAATTGAGTTGAGTTGGTGACTAGTCAAGCTCAGTTAGGAGTCAATTACATTCAGTTCTAGTCCTCTACATTCAGTTAGCGCTAGGTTTGCATGGATGCATGCAGGAGAGGTGTATTTCTCACCTACCACAGTCAATTAACCTTAGTTAACAATGAATTAGACACTTGAGTTGTGTTTTAGAACTCCAATAATGATTTAGACAAGGCCAGTTAACTATTGAGTCCTTCGATAGTGATTTCGACAAGGTCTTAGTTACCTACAGTCAAGTAGAGTCTAATAAATTTGAATTTCCTCATGTGGATTCGAATTGCTTGTGGCTATTTAGCCATTGTACTTCATTGCAATTATTATCTAATTAATTTTTTTTATTAATGAAAGGATTCACAGTTGCAAGCCATTTTTGCGTTGTTTCATTCTTCAATTGCTGAGTAAATTGTGTGATATATCTTGTGAGTTGTGTGTTTGTCCATAGATCTATGTGCTCAATTTAATAAAGTTTATTAGAGCATTCTAGGGAATCATTAAAAAAAAATTATTTAAAATGATAACCAAATCACAGAGATGTGATAAAATCGGAGGCAGCACGAACTCAGCTTTCCTGGCTCTCATACCGAAAGAGAAGGATGCCACTTCCTTTGATAGATTCCAGCCAATATCCTTATGCAACATAGGATATAAAATTATTACTAAAATTATGGACAAAAGGTTAAAAACCATTCTACCTTATCTCATCCCAGAGAACCAAGGAGGATTCATAAAAGGCAGAAAAATTTGGGACAATATCATACTAGTCCAAGAGGCAATCCACTCGAGCCTAAAGAATGGTGAAAAAGGAATGGTGGTGAAAATTGATTTGGCAAATTATTTTGACAAAGTCTGCCACTCTTTTCTTTATCAAGTGATGTTGAGATTCAATTTTTACCCAAACTTCGTCAGATGGGTCAAGGCCTGCATTAGTAAACCATGGATTGTTCCGCTTATCAATGGAAGAGAAGCCCCATTTTTTCAAGCTTCAAGAGGACTAAAGCAAGGATGCCCACTCTCCCCACTACTCTACGCAATCTAATCCTCGGTGCTTAGCTTCCAGTTGGAGCAAGCCAAGAGGGATCAAGATCTACCAGGCATAAGGATGGCTAGGGGTATGAAAGATATCAATCACGCGCAGTTTGCAGATGATACAATCTTGCTTGGAGGAGCCAGTCAGATTATAGCAAGAAGATTCAAGAATGACCTGGATCGCTATTTCCAAGCCTCACGAAGAAAAATTAACCTTCGGAAGAGTCAGATCTATAGCTGGAATATTAATCCAAGGGAGATGTCTGGAATTTCCCAAGATCTGGGCATTGAAGGAGTGACTAGTTGGGACTCCTTTAAATATATAGGGGTTCCAATATTAAAGTATAATCCCAAAAGCTCATCCTGGAACCCTCTTGTTGAAAAAATTAAAAAGAAAATACTTGGGTGGGGAGCAACCTCGGTAAATCTGGCATAGAAGATGGTTTTGATAAAAGCTGTACCAAACATCTATCTCCTATATCAATGCTCTCTTTTTCTATCCCCCTCCTAAACGATTGCAATGATTGAAGGCATGTTGAGATCCTTTCTCTGGAAAGGAGGGAACAATGGTGGTGGGAAAAAGTTCACTCTGATCAGCTGGAAGAATATCAAATTGCCTAGGATGGAAGGAGGATTGCAAATCAGAGACTTGAAAACTCAAAATATGGCTATGGGAGATAAATTGATCTGGAATATAGTCGACTTCAATCCATCTTGGTGTAGTCAAGTTATTAAGAGAAAATACTTCTCAGGCCCAAGGCTTCGATGCCTTGATAATGAACAAGAAAACAACCATGTATCCCCTATATTTTCCCTCTATAGGAAGTCATTGGCTAAATTCAAGGAAGAGCTGAATTAGATCCCTGGTAATGGTAAGTTGATCAACATTTGGCAAGATTCTATTCTCGGGAACTCTCCTCCAGTTCTCCCAAGACTAAAACTCTGGTTGGACTCGTAGGGAGTTAAAATGATTTGGGACATCTCTGCATGGGAGATGCATGGGAGATAGAACCACCAAATAGATGGGACAGCTGGTGACTTTCTGAATGCCTTGCAGATCTCCAAGACGATACAATTCAGTTGCTTCAGTATTTATCAGGATCAGCACCGATAGCCAGAAGTAGAAAGGACCACCGTGGATGGGGAAGCACCTCTGGCAGGTATACCATGACCGAAGGTTATAATCATTTTTCTATTGTCTCGAACGTTCCAAAAGATCCAGTGATTTGAAAAAATATCTGGGAGTGTAAAACGTTACCCAAACTGGATTTGTTTTCCTGGACTTTGATGCATGATAAAATCCTCACTGGTGACAACCTGATGAAGAGAGGATTCGCGGGTCTTTTTAGATGCTCTCTGTGTTTAGCAGCCAATGAAAATATTCACCACATTTTTTTGGACTACTCCTATGCCATCTCTGTTTGGAATGAAATAATGAAGCATTGGGAGATCGAGATACATATGTCGAGCAATATTCAGATTTCCTCAATTGGGATAAAATGTATAAAGGAGAACTGGATCAGAAAAAAGGGCTTAGATTCTGCTGGATGAAGATCCCAAAAGTCATCTGCTGGTGCATTTGGATTGAGCGTAATCAAAGAATATTCCAAGATACAGCTCAATCGGCATGGAAAATAGCAATAAAGGTAAATAATCTAATGGGTGAGATTGTAAATGTTCTGAATATTCCTAACAACAAAGCTAAGTTGATAGATAAAGAAATTAATTGGATGCACACTGCTGAAATTTTCTTGGCCTCAAAACAGTTGGAGAATTGGGAAATTAGGATTGAAAAATCCCAGTTTGAGAATTGGCTGAAAGAAAGGAATATTTTCAAATTGGTTTTCAATGGAGTTTCCAAGGGAAATCCAGGAAGAGTGGCAGGTGGAGGGGTCGTCATTTGCTCGGAAGGAAAAATTGATTTAGAATACTATTGGAATATAGGGAAGGATTCCAATAATATGGCCGAAGCATATGGGCTCTAGTGAGGTCTCAAGCAGCTGAAGGACAAAGGAGTGGTTGAAGTCATGGTCCTTGGAGATTCCCGGATAATAATTCAAGCAATGAATGGGGAAAGTTATTTTAGGAATTTAAGATTAGTTAGACTGATTAATAGAATCAAATCCATATCTAAGTCTTTTAGGCGAATTGAATTTTTTCATATCCTTCTTGAGGTAAATGCTCCGGCGGATCATGTTGCTAATAAATCCATGACTGTGGGTAGAAATGAATTGTATGTTAATAAGTTCTTATGTACTAATATACCTCCTTAGCATGATTTTGGGTTAACTGAAGTGACTCTTAAATTTGGAGGTAGTAGTCTAAGTACTGGTTTTCCAAACCAGTTTGTAATTTTCAACGGCTTCATTGTCGAGCTCTAATTTATAAACATACTCGTTTTTGTAAAAAAAAATCAAAACTTATTATATTCAAATTATAAAAATAGAAATAAAAAAATATGCATATATGGGTAACATACATATATTTAAGACATGAAAAATAAAGTATTACATATTAATTTTGATAAATTGTATTTCATTAAAAATAATATTTTTGTTTCTTCAAATATAATTTGTTATAAATTTATTTTAAGATAGTAAATTTTGAAAAAACAATTAATTAAATTATAAATAAATGATAAAAAATACATATTTGTAGTATACATCATTTATTAAAATAAAATATTACATGCTATATTATTTATTAAAATAAAATGAATATATAAAAATATAAAACATTGTGAAAAATAAAATATAGTGAATTTAATTTTTCATTTTAAAAAAATAATATTAATAAATAAAAATAAAATTAGAAGTTAACTATATTGAAACTGTAAAAATACTAAAATGGAAATAATATTTGTAACATACATTTGTGTGTAACATACAATTTGTAATATACATTTATTGAAATAAAATATGACAAGAAAAACTAAATATTTCATCTTATAATGTATTGAATTTAAATATTCTTTATTATTTTAAAATAAAACATTATAAATAATTGAATCATAAAAAATAAAAATAAAAACTAATTATATTCCAACTATAAAAATTGAAATATACATAAAATTTTAACATACATAAATCGTATTCAATTAAAATTATTCACATTGTTTTTCAAATATAAGTTATTATTTTAAATAAATTCTTATAATCTAAAATTTCCAACCAATATCAAATATAAAGTTTCACATAAATATATATCGTGTACAATTATTGTACAACGTATAACACATCACGACATAAAATAACACTACATAATGAAACACAACACAACATAACCAGAATATAACTAAATTTTATAATTTTTTTTTTATATTTATTAAATTATCACTTTTGTATTTTTATATTATATGGAATTTTAAAATGCTATATTTATAATAGAAATGATTCTATATAAAATATATAAAATAAGTTAATATTAGAATGGTGTAAAAGAAAAATGAAAAGTTCATAAAAATAAGTGAAATATTGAAATGTTGTAAAAGAATGTACATAAGAAAAATGTTGTAATTGTAATGTTTATCATATAAAAAATATTGCGAAATTACATTAATATTTATAATTATTATTTTTTATTTAAATAAATAAAGAAACCACAAATTATTAAAAAAAAGTTGCAAATGTAATGTATGTAATGTTGTGAAATAAATGTATATAAAAAAATGAAAATGAAAAGTTTATGAAATAAATGAAATATTACAGTGTTGTAAGAAAAATGTATATAATAAAAAGAATAAAAAAAAAAAAACAGAATTAGATTTAAACTATAAAGACAAAAAATAATAATAATTCTTTGTAACATACATTTATTGAAATAAAATATATTAGTAAATCAATTATATTATAATGAAGCTATTCAATTGTGTCAATTATTTGGTAAATATTTTAATGAAACTATTCAACTGTGTCAAATTTGACTCTAGTTTTAAATTTTTTTTTTTTTTTTATTTCTTGAATTTGTAAAATTTATTTAAATTATAAAAATATACATAAATAAAATACATATTTGTAAATGTACTCAATTTAAATTTTGTCATTTTTAATAATATAAATTCAAATAAAAAAATTTATTTATATTTAAATTGTAAAAAATATAAAACATATGTAAATTTGTAACATGCATCATTTACTCAAATAAGATATAACATTGTGGAAAAAAAAATCTTATACTAGCATTTGCACCGAGAGGTTGAAAGGAACGCCGAGAGGGTAAAATATTGAGTCTTTCTGCAACTGAATGACTTACATTGGGAGACTAGAAATTACGTGAAAATCCACGTAACGTTTACCTTTATTCTTAGTTCCCCAATTTCCAACTTCCGACCTCCCGGATTCCACCTTTCGGATTCAGGAATTGGAAATCCAACTTTCCCTAGAGTTTTCAACTATATTTCCACTTTCCGACTTCCGCTTTTCGGATTTAGGAATCGAAAACTCAATTTTCTTTAGAACTTTCAACTATCTTTCTGCTTTCCTACTTCCAACTTCCCGACTTTCGCTTTACGTTTTCGAGAATCGGAAGTCCAACTTTCCTTAGAACTTTCAACTATCTTTCCGCTGTCCGAATTTCGACTTCCTGATTTCGGGAATCGGAAATCCAATTTTCCTTAGAACTTTCAACTATCTTTCCACTTTCTGACTTCTAGACTTCCACCTTCCGTCTTTGGATATCAGAAATCTTAAATTTCTCTTTAGTTTTTCCTTGTGTTGCCGTTCTCCACTTTCCGGCTTCCGTACTTTGCTTCTCCCGCACCGTCGATCTACTTCGGAGTGGATCTTAGCCATTGATCTGGTGTTCCTCTATTCCCCTAAAACACACTATAAAGTCTCCCTGTCTTTTGCTAAAAACACACTGAATGTTATAGGTACTATAAAATCTTCCCCTCTTCCACTGACTAATATCTTGGTTATTGCATATTTAATGTCACAGTTATCATGGTAGACAGCCCTACCAAAGCGCTGGAGATCCTGGGGGTAAACCAAGAAGAAAAGACGACAGCCACATGGAAAAATGCAAGTCTCCATGTGTTCTTTCTTTCTTAGATTAAAATATCGCTAGATGATATCACATTGGATTTTGTTTTCTCATTTCTTATTTCTTATGTTGGCGTCGTTAAGGCTGGAAGATTAAACGTTTAAAAGTACCTTTTATGGATCCAACCATTGAATTAAAATCTCAATTAAGGTTTTCTCAAAACTATGCCATAATAACAATTATATTGCATACAAGCTATCATTTCCAATTTCTTCTATGTATTTTAATGGTATTTCCACACAGTTTTATCTGTGCTGAAATTACCATTTAAATTAAATGTTTTCTAATAAATTCTTTGATGCAAGCAAGAAGACAAAAGTATTCTGAATTGAAATATTTTCAAATATGGATTTTCAAGTATCACGGTGAGTCATATTTATTTAATTTTTACTATAAATAAAACTTCATTTCGAATGAGTATTTGTTCCTCATTCCAGTTCCATGTATAAATCTTGTAGAATTGCTTCAACATATTTATCTTAACATGCTTAACATAAAATAGTGTTTTTTAAATTTATATTTATTAAATTTATGGTATTCACTCTACATTTCCAGAATCTCAATCTCCATGTAAGAGGTAGGTCTCTTGTCCTTTATGCTAATTGAAAGGAAATTTGGTGCATAGTGAATATGTGTTTTAGGTGTTATCAATTAAAATTGGTAATACATGCATGTCTCTACAATGTAGCGGAAACAGATGGTGGCAATTCAACTTGCCAATCCCTAATGGCATTGGTTAGATTGTTACAATGGAATTTCGATTGTGAAGTCAAGGCCAAAATTGAGGGTCTAGAAAACTTTCTCCATATTTGGATGCTTTAAGAGAAATTTATGCATTATAGGTGTCTAACACATTTTTGGTTTTGGCCCATGAAGTTAATCGTGTGATACATAGAATGTATAAAGGAAATAAAATTATGTGTTTTCTGAAATAAAATTATCGAATGTAGATTCAAATGTAAAGAATTTCTGTGTATGTTCGGTTGATAAAGTCATTTATTGTAATGACATTTTTGAATGTCTTTTGTTTTGTAGATACTAAAACGTGCTCGGGATCTTGGATACTTTTTACTTATTGGTATCCATATAGATCAAACTGTCAGGTAACATTCACATAAGATATTTATATATGCTTATTGTGCATATAAATTATAATAAGCATTATTGTCATTAACTTATCACTAGTTTAATTTGTTTTCAAACTTTAAAACATTTGTACAAGGCAAATAGTTAATTAACAATTTAACACAACGAGGTTAGATACTGATAGTATCATGTATTATGCATTCCTTAAATATGCAGAAAAATTGCAATCATGAAAGACAATGTATATTTAACATTTTCAATATCATTGATTCTTGTGTATTCTTTAAGGACTAACTGCTTTTTGAATCTGGAAATTGATTCATAATACAGTTGTATGAAATTCAATTATCTATAGATAAAGTAGATAGATCTCATATTGGAGCTTGTAACGTTCCTTATAGAAATAGACACGTTATGAGGTTTTGTTGTACTAATGTTTGAAATGTCTTCTTTGTCTGTTTTTTTTCTATGTATATAAATTTCTAGATCTTTCGCATAAATTTTCTACATTGTTGTAGTTTGAGACTTTTTATGTTAGAAGTTGATTACTTAGTGATTTCAAAATTTGCCAAGTTGATTTGTTTTAAAATGGTGCGTGTAAGAAAATTTTAATGCAGTTGTTGAGATGAACTTAATAGTGGGTTAAGGTACATGTAATCATATAGTGCTCCTTGATTTTTTAACCTTCCCATCTGTGTTATTGTAGTGACCACAGAGGACTTCATCATCCTATAATGAATCTCCATGAAAACAACCTTAGTGTATTTGCTTGTTGATATGTGGATGAGGTTTTAATTGGTGATCTATGGGAGGTCACAAAAGATATGGTTTGTTCTTTTGTCTATTCTCTTTATAACATCTTTTATATGATTTTGTATTTTTTTGGTTGTATTTTTCTTGTTATCATTTTTAGAATTGATACAAGTTTATTGATTCTTTATTCCTTTTCTATTGAGGTTAGAGGTTATTGATCATAAGAACTCATGATGGTACCATGATTTCATTATTTGTTTCTCCTCAAAATTGATTAGTTGTTGGATAAGTGCCTTTGGTTATACTCTGGTCAAATAAGCTTATATGTGGTCTCTAGTATGTCAATTTGGTCACCTTGGTCTTCAAAATATATAATTCACTTTTTCTTTTACAAGTAGATGCAGGTTTTGGTTGGTTGATTTCATATTTTTATTACTTCTTTTCCAGTGGTTTATGTTCTCCTACTGATGTTCAAGCATTCACCTCTAACTTGAAAAATAAAGTTGTTAGCGAAAATTTGAGGAAAGGTTGAAACTGACTTTGCTCGGGTAGTGAAATATATATGTGAGGAGTATGATGATAAATGTATAGAGAAAGAGGAATTTATGCTAGAGATCAATGATGGAAAATCTAGATTGTATATTAATGAAAGCTCAAAGGATTCCTGGGAGAAAGTATAGCTTACAAAAAATGATAAAATCCAAGAAGCAACTGATGAGTCAGAGGAAATGTTGAAAATACAAAAAGATGCATCTATTCAAATGAATTATGAGACTTTCGTTAAGAAACATGATATTAAGAGGGAAGTACATTGGCAGGAAAACTGGAAAAAAACACATGGGGCAACTGAGAATAAGGAAAATCCTGCTTGCTCCTTGATATCATCTGATAAGAAAGATAGAAACATAAACTTAACTTTGAAGATTTGCATTCAGTAAAAAAGGCAAGAATTGAAGTTGAAGATGAACCAAAGAAAATTGTATAAGTATTGAATAAAGAAGGCATGGTAAGTTCCATTGATGGAGAAAATATGGTAGTAGATAATGTTTTTTGTGTTAAATGAAATCCATTTCAGAAGTGATAATATCTTTAGTTCGAACAGTCTTGAACTGGAGGATATTTGTCGCATGGGCACATGCCTTCAATTTTCATAGAAAGGCCTATGTATTTTCCACCAAAGACTAATAAATATCGTTTGAGAAGTATACTACTGAGTGATGAAGCTTCCATGCCTCCCTCTAAATGATGTCAAGATGGGTGACTAATACTGTTGTTTCCCATCACACAACCCTGTAAGTAATTTAAATTTATAACATTTATAGTTTCAATCATTATCTTTAAATCTTTCAAAACTTAATAACAAATTTGAATCCCTTTATCCGTATCAAAGAGAAGAAAATAATCTCTCAGAAAAAACTAAGAAATAAATTCACAGAACATAATGATTTCTCACATTAAATAAAATTGAAGTTGTATGTGCATCAACTTATATAAATATTTCCTACCACCATCAAAAGCTGATATAAATATCCAAAGAGGAAATTAATCGTAAAAAAATGGATCATAATAAAAATTTGGCCCCTTTATCTGTCTTGCCTCATAGCATGCATTGCATCCAACACCATTCTTATATATTTGGAGGTGGCATCTTCCACAATGCCACTAAAAATCATTTTGTCAAATGGATTGAATCCACACACGCCCAAACAACAAACATAGTTGCGTTAGAGAATTGAGGAGATTACAGAAGTATCAACCTTATGTGGTATTTCAAAAGATGTGCAAAATAAACTTGATCAAAGCTCGTTAAAATCAATGGGGTAAGATCAGATCGGATCTTCCTAGACTACTTTCACATTATGCCATGTTGTTGTTCAATATATTTTTTTTCTCTTCTTTCATGAGTTTGATCGAAAACTCTTAATTCAGTTCAGGAGGCTCTAACCCAATAATTTTAATATTTATGTTATATGTTTTATTGGGTTTTGGTTTTAATATATTCAAAGAGTTTACTGAACTTGTCAAGGTTATATATACTCTTTAATCAGGGTTTTCTTGCTGGCTATGTTAAACTAAGAAGAATTGGTTTGTGTGGATTGAGTGTCTTGTATCTTCAAATGTGACATTGTAGAGAGCACATTTATGCTTCTTGATTCCATTTTGTGTCAAATGAAAAGGTCAATCATATTTCAGGAGCATGCCATGGTTTTAATTTATTCCACAAATTAGACTCAGTCTTAATGAAATTACTGAAATTGAAACATTCACACCTCTAGATGACTGTTAAAGTGAATCTTTACAAGAGTGATCAATGCACGACATCATGAAAATTATCAATTTGCTACCGATTAGTGAATTTTAGTTTCATCATCTCCACCCATGTGGATGAATGAGTAACACTAAAATGGAAAGTCTGATATATATCCACGTGTGTTGTTATTCATGTATGTTTCTATTATTCTGTATCACAACATTTAAATGTCTCAGCTTATTGTCATATCTCACCGTTTAACATTTATATATATATAAAAATAATCAACCAACATAAATATATATCTTTTTTAAAGAAAATATAAAATATATTGGAAATGTTTATTATTTATTTATAAGATAAATTATTTGTACAATTTTTAGAAATCAACGTTATTTCCGTTCTCCGAGCTTGCAACACTATGAATTCAATATATATTAGGCTTAAATAATCATATACGGGTTCCAGTTATAGTGACACTTTAATTATATGATTTAGAAATTTATTTGTATCTGATTTTCATCTCAGTATACTTTATATACTCAATAAATAATTTTTAAAACTAGCAGCTAGGCAATTGATGTTGCATAAGCGGGGATCCATTTTTTTCAAGTCATTGAAAATCCATTCCTGACTGTGGAACATGAAAATCGGAAGTTACAAGTTCGTAATAATAATGTTTAAAACATTATTAGCGGAAAGCTTTAAATTTATTCCCGAAAGGCTAATAATCTATTCCCTATTCCAGCTTCCATTAATAATAGGCTAATAATGTTTAGATTTAAACTTCTTAATAATAGGCTAATAGTGTTTAAATTTATTTAATTTGGATGGTAGGAAAGATTTAAATCTATTTATATTTTAGATATAATTTTTTTAAAATTTAATAAAAAAAATTCAGATTTCAAAAAATAATATTTAAACTTCATCTAAATTTTATTAAAATGCTAAATAACATTTGGCAGTCTCTGGGGCTAGGCATCTATGATTCAATATCAGTTCAATTTGGAAGTTTGGAATGTGTTGGTTTTACATTAACCAACAAAAAACTCATGCAAGCTGCTGAAATATTTATTGCTACTAATGTCAATGATTCAGACCTTAATGGGAAGCAACTCGAACGTAACCCAGTAATTTCCAAATTGCAGTGACAATAGAGATTTTCTAGAAGTTATTTTATGCTTGTTTGAATACTTCAGCTGTCAAAATATAAGAAAAGCAACAGCTGGAATATTAAACATTGGACATAAGTAATTTTGTGCTTGTTTGAATACTTCGGTTGTCAAAATATAAGCCCTAGATTAGGAAGTAACTCGAACCTAACCTAGCAATTTCCAAATTGCAATGACAACAGAGATTTGCCAGAAGTTCTTTTGTGCTTGTTTGAATACTTCAGTTGTCAAAATATAAGAAAAGCAACAGCTAAAAGCTTAAACGTTGGACATAAGTAATTTTGTGCTTGTTTCCAGAAGTTATTTTGTGCTTGTTTGAATACTTTGGCTGTCAAAATATAAGCCCTAGATTAGGAAGCAACTCGAACCTAACCCGATAATTTTCAAATTGCAGCGACAACAGAGATTTGCCATAAGTTATTTTATGTTTGTTTGAATACTTCAACTGTTAAAATATAAGAAAAGCAACAACTGGAAGATTAAACGTTGGATAGAAGTAATTTTGTGCTTGTTGCTATAAGTTATTTTGTGCTTGTTTGAATACTTTGGCTGTCAAAATATAATCCCTAGATTAGGAAGGAACTCGAACCTGACCCAGTAATTTCCAAGTTGCAAAGACAACAGAGATTTGCCAGAAGTTATTTTGTGCTTGTTTGAATACTTTGACTGTCAAAATATAATCCCTAGATTAGGAAGCAACTCGAACGTAACCCAGTAATTTCCAATTTTTAGCGACAACTGAGAATTGCCAGAAATTATTTTGTGCTTGTTTGAATACTTCGACTATCAAAATATAAGAAAAGCAACAACCGAAAGATTAAACGTTTGACAAAAGTTATTTTGTGCTTGTTTAAATTGGGTACCGATTTCAAATTTTAACCATGGGCATGTTGTACCTACCAAAATATTCTTAAATAGTTACTATAAATTCTAACCATGGGCGTGCTTCCTGCCATAGCCTACATTTTCTCTCTGGTCCTTTTTATTCTTCCTACAAATCGTACCAATTTAGAGACCAAAATCTACGCCAAATTTAGAGGAAGACCGATCAAAAAGCATGGAGAGCGAGTTTAAAATAAGGATGGACTTGGAGGCCATCTTTCTTATAGGAGCTTAAGAATATAAACAATTAATGACATCCAACATATCATCTACCATATCAATGATTAAAAAAAATGAAATGCATATTGTAAAATCATGTTAATCGTTTCCATCCCATAATGTAAAGAATGTATATTGTAAAAAAAAGATGTTCCACTATACCGTAAATTGTTTCCATCCGGAAACAAACCTAAACCTTATCAATATTGTAATCATTTCCATCCCAAAACAAACGAAAAAACTTTCTATATTGTAAAAGCTTATCTGGGTTAAAATAAATTTTGTTAAAGGTAAAACCATTAATTATTAATGGTTTTAATTGTAAAATCCCCCGTTAGAAACAATTTTTTTTATAAAGAAAATTATAGTGAATAATTTATTTAATAAAACCCATTACATTATTATCCAGTGTACATTACAAACCTTAAATCGTTTCGGATCCAATATAGATTACAGTGTAACATAAATCCAGGATGTCATAAGCCCTAAAACTTTGAGAGGAGATGTCTATGTATTATCAACCGAAGCATTGAATTTTTGTTGAGTGGAGATCAAGCTAATCACAAATCGAGAAACAATCATTCAGTCAAAAAGCATGTGGGATCTCCGGTTTCCGATATGGAAAAGAAAAAGTCAGAAATCAAACAAATGAATGTTATTAAAATAAAAAACGATATTCCCGATATCCAGGATCCAAAATATCGAAAATCGAAGAAATGAATCAACATTATAAATAAAAAAAACCTATGTTTTCAGTTTCGGATACCCAAAATATCGAGAATTGAAAATCAGGAAGCTAGCAAATTATTTCAACAAAAACCCGAATCTCTAGTTTTCGATATCTGAAATATCGGAAATCGCGGTGGGTGGCTCTAGAATTTGTCATTTAGTATAGATAGGCCATGCTTGATTGCTTAGATTGCAAAATTGTAAAAAAAATGATTTTTTAGTCAAATTTTAATGGGTTTCAATAAAAAATTGATCAAAAAAGTGGGACGTTTTAGTTATACTTTATCCTATGCGATTTTGACACAAAATAACTTAATTCACATGAGACTTCCCACCAAAGCTATTAAATGAATTGAATTTAATATAATTTTAGAGGACCACAACACTCATGCGATCTACTAAATGTCATCAATGTTGTTTCAAATTATTCTACTGCCATCGTGATTATTTTCCCGACTCAACTAGCAAAGAGAATGATCATTCCAGGTTTAAAAATAGCCATGAAAAAGATAAGAGAAGTCTGAGTTTGAAAATAAAAGGTTACAAGAGGTGGAGTTTGACCTTCAAACTTTTAACAGGGTTCTGCATTATATTCACTGTGTATATTCACATTTCACAATATATTAATAATATGAAAGTCTAATCACCGAATGTTTTATGTTGTTGCTTGTACTCTCTACAGTTTTCTTGGTGCATTACCTTTGACCACATATAAAAAAAGAATAAAAGTCTAATCAGAGATTTTACACCATTGCTTGTTTTATAAACAAGAATTGGAGAAATTCACATTTAAAAACTATCCACATCCAGATTTTATAAAATGCTCAAGAATGTGCTATCTAGAAATTTCACACCATTTTGGATAATGGTGATATTGAAGTATATTATACATAAAAGCATCAGTAGAAAAAAACACATTGTATGGAATACTTTACAGATTTCTCCTTTTTTTTTTTTATTGTAATAGAAATTTGCAAATTGCTAAGATCAATAGCTATATTTTCTTAGAATTTCTCAGAATATAGATGCGTTAATTGACTTGATGTGTATTAGATTTACACTTAAGTTTGATATATTATTATATCTTTAAAAATATTATAATAAATAGTTATGTTAGATTTATTTTACTCTTATAAGTGTTTCAAATAAGATCATTTTTTTATATTTATATTTGTAAATTTTTTATTAAATTAGTTTTATGCTAATTGAATTCATTCTAGAAAAAAATATATATAAATATAAATTAAATTAAAATAAAACCGATAAAATAGAAATTATCTTTCATTGTGATTGTTTGACTCTCCTTAAGAGGAGGGTTTTAGATACCCAAAACTTGAAGAGGAAATGTCTATGTATTATCAACTAAAGCATTGAATTGTTGTTGAATGGCGAGCAAGCTAATCTTAAATCGGGAAACAATCATTCAGTCCAAAAGCATGTGGGAAGAAAAGGTCAAAAATCGGACAAATGAATGTTATTAAAATAAAAAACGACATTCCCGATATCCGGGATCCGAAATATCAGAAATTGGAGAAATGAATCAACATTATAAATAAAAAACCGATGTTTCTGGTTTCCGATATCCGAAATATCGGGAATCGGAAATCGGGAAGCCAACAAATTATTTCAACAAAAACTTGATTCTCTGGTTTCTAATATCCGATTCCCCGATCTTCTGATTTCGATTCAGGATTCAGAAATCCGAAATCAGAGATCTAATTGTTTTTATTTTGTTTTTATTCTAATATTGCATGTCTAATTTTGAAATTTTTTTAAAGTTACAGATACTTCTGAATTTTCTGAAGTTACTAATCTATGATCTTATATATCTGGGTCTCTACAATAAACTTATATAAATGACAAATAATACATCGAGTAAATTAAAAGTGATGGTGGTTACATTTGGTGAAGTAAAATAATTTGGTTGAGTGTTAGTTGGCCATAAAATTATATTGAATTTACCAGAATGCAGACAATCATGTTCTCATTGAATACAATATCATCAAATCGCATGGGATCTCGGTTTGTTGTACTTCTCAATGTATGTACAAACGCTTTCTTGTTCACGGTCTCCCCTGCAGGATCGACACGAGCCTACAGGTTTCCACTCTCCAGTTTTCTATACAATAATTTTGCCAAAGAAAAGTACTCGTCAATTTTGTAATTTTGTGTTGGCAAAAGTCTATGTTCTATATATGCTTTTTTCCCTCTCCTGTTAGGAATGTTTAAAGGATTCTTGAGGGGTTGTAAATGAAACTCTTGTTCAAAAGAAAGCCCAAAATTGCTTCCACAATATACGTTGTGATTCTAATTGAATAACAACTTTTGAAATGTTCCCAGTGAAAAAAAAAATGGAATAATTCTAACAATGATGTTGCCTCGTTATAGTATTATCTTGTTTTGCATCTATGTCATCAATATATTTCTCAGCGAGTATGTAGTGGTTGTCAGTAGTCCATTGTTTTAGACTAGTGATTTTGAGCGGGAAAATACATTTGTTTACTCTTTCATAACTTATTTTCTAATGTAGATTTAATAACCTTTTGATAATTGATATTAAATATAGATGTTGACTGAAATAACAAAATTATATAGTTTACAACAATATTTCCATTGTCTAAAGCACATTTAAAGTGTAATTATCAAATCTTGGATTTATTTGAAACCTTATCACAAAGGAAAATGCATATTTTTTATTTACGATGACATTTAGCGATATAAAATCATTTTTAATAATTTATCATGGTTAAATAAGTCACTATAATTATTTTCATATTAATGTTATTCAAGAATGGAGCATTGTATTTTAAAAAATCTATTTTGATATTTAAAGTTACCGCACCTCTAAATAATGCAGAATGGGCCTCTAACACACCCTACAGATCAAGAACATAGAATTGGTCTCTCACCCAGGACCTGCAGTTGAGAGCGGTTTGTGAAAGTGGCAATTACTTAAATAATAATTGGATTAAGAAATTGCTTGGTATCCCATTGATTCCAGCCTGGCTACTACTAAAGTTCAACATCAACAAGGGGAACTTATAAAACAAGTTTGAGTTTATTGAATATCAACCTCCCTCGTCTACAATTATTAAATTAGGACCTCTTATGCAGCCAGCAATTACTCGATATATGCAGATAAACTTATGAAACAATTCTAGATATGCAGAGTTGCCTGCGGTATATTTTGATTCTTTTTCTTCCAACTCTGAGTTGGCAAAGCTCAGGGTTCAAATTTCAAACGTGGTTCCATGCCTACAGGATGTTCTCACCATGGGTTGAGAGCTCTGCACTGACCAGTTTAGAATTTTACAGCAATTCATATGTCAACATTTAAGCAACACAGATCAATCCTCAAACAAAAGAGAACCGTGGTGGGAAAAGAATTTGGGAACCAAGCTTGGGAGCTCAAGCGTGGTGGGAAAATAATTTGGGAAACAGGCTTAGGAGCTCTGCACGCCACTTGAGTATGTCAGCATCTAAGAAAACACATATCAATCCTTAATCAAAAGAGAAACCCGAGGTCAAGCGTGGTGGGAGAGACTGCAGGTCGGGATGCTAAATGGGGCAAACCCTCCCCCATCATTATTTTTTTTTAATTCTGTATTTACCATCCATTCATACGATATTGGTATTCAAATTTTGATCAGAATTGAATTACCATCATTACTTGTTGGTAATTTCCACCTGAAAAGAACAATCCATCGTTCAACCCTTTATGCAAGAACAAACAAGAACTCATACGCCAATTAACAAAACCCAGAGCTAAAAGCATGGCAAAAATCACTTGTATAACATATATAGATATAAATTAAATTAAAATAAAACCACAAAATAGACATTATCTTTCATTGTGATTGTTTGACCCTCCTTAAGAAGAGGGTTCTTAGATACCCAAAACTTGGAGAGTAGATGTCTATGTATTATCAATCGAAGCATTGAATTGTTGTTGAGTGGAGAGCAAGCTAATCGCAAATCAGGAAACAATCATTCAGTAAAAAAGCATGTGGGATCTCGGGTTTCCGATATTAAAAAGAAAAAAGTAGGAAATCATACAAATGAACGTTATTAAAATAAAAAACAATATTCCCGATATCCTGGATCCAAAATATCGGACATCAGATAAATGAATCAACGTTATAAATTTTGAAATCGTGCAAATGAACATTATTAAAATAAAATAAAAAAGATATTCCCAGTTGATATCCGAAATATTGCGAAACAAAAATCGAGAAGCCAACAAATTATTTCAACAAAAACCCGAGTCTCCGGTTTCGGATATCCGATTCCCCGATCTTACAATTTCGATTTAGGATTTTGGAAATAAAGAATCGGAGATCTAATTGTTTTATTCTAATATTGCAAATCTAATTTTTTAATTTTTTTGAAGTTACATATACTTTTGAATTTTCTGAAGTTACTAATCTATGATCTTACGTATCGAGGTCTTTAAAATAAATTTACATAAAGGACAAATAATACATGGACTCAAATTAAAAGTGGTAGTGGTTACATTTTGTGAATTGGTGTAGTAAAAGAATTTGGTTGAGTGTTAGCTGGCCAAAAAATTATATTGAATTTACTAGAATGCAGAAAATCGTGGTCTCATTGAATACAATCTCATCAAATCTCATGGCATCTCGGTTTGTTGTAATTGGAGGAGAAAGGTTTGTTGTAATTGCAGGAGAAAGCTGCGATATTAGAATACTAGTGCCCATAATTACATATTGCCACCAGGGTTTGTTTAGTTGAATTATTCAGGGAAAACAAATTATGACAGGGTTTATTTTGTCGATTTTAATTTAATATATATATATATATATATATATATATATATATTTTGCTAAAACGAATTCAATTGACATAAAACGAATTTAATACAAATTTTACAAATATAAATATAAAAAAATTTGATATTTTTTGAGAGCAAAACAAACTAAATCTATAAAATTAAGAGAGTAAAATAAACGGCTTTACAAGCACAAAATAAGTTCTGGAAAATCTTTGTTGTCGCTGCAATTTGGAAATTAATTTTGCATTGCCCAATTCCATGTGTTCAACGAGCATTGTTCGTAACTGTTTATAAAATAGAGAAGAAAAACGTGTTCTCTCCTTCTCTCACAATTATGGACAAATGAGGAAATTGAAGCTGAAATTTCAGTACATTGGAATGAACTTTTGGAGCATGAAACAGAGGTTTTAAAGGTCCTTTCTTCCATTGTGTACACTGCACTGTATGATTCTAACGAGCAATGGCTTGGTTTCTTACATAAAATTTTGTCAGCCCACTACATGCATATAAAAGAAAGTTGTGTGCTAGAATGCACATCAAGTGTTGGTGATATAGAAAATCCTATCTGTCTTAAAAATGAGCTTTTGATTTTCCTTACAACTATGATTGATGCGAGTTGTTCCTTCAGAGATATTGCTCAGATTTTCTTTCAAGGAAGAGAAAGTATTATGTCAGGCACCAGCTTAAAATCTGCTGATCATATTATTCATCAGAACGGAGTGGATAAATTTGAGGAAAAACTGACAGTTGTTAGAGGTAAATATGCTTATAGCTTTCAAGATATTTAGGAGGCGTATGTATGCCTTATTGATTTCGTCTTCTGGGAGATACATTCCCAGATCTCCAATGATTTAGCAATTGAAATCAACAAGATCAGTACCCGACGTTTATGCAATCTGTTGTCATATCATATCATCAACAAAATTTAACATCAACATAAAATATTTTTCCCATTAGAATTGAAAAATGAATGTAATTTCATATTATTAGACAATTTTATGATTAATACAAATTTTAAAACTGACAGATTTTTTTACAAAATTCAACAAAAAAAAAACTTCGCACCTTCTGGTTTTTATGTAAAGAAAAAATATTTTGCCTATTAAAATAGGGAAGAACAAACTTTCATATTGTCAAACAATTTTATAATTAATACAAAATTCAACAAAGAAAATTCAGTGTCTGCAACAAAATTGCAGATTTTCAAAAGTTTGATAATTAACACAAAATTCAACAAAAGAAACTACATATCGTATGGTTTTTATGATTATGCCATTATTATCACATATAATATGAAAAATTACATAAGAAAAATTAGGAATTTTATATAATGAGAATTTTTACACATACTATAGTGAAAGGCATTAAAGTTGTTGTGAAAAGCTTAACAATTGAAAAAGTCGATGAGAACAATCACCTGTAAGTGGCTCTATGTAAAGGTGGACCGTGGTAAAGGCATCAATACCGATCAATGAAAGCCATAAATAGCAGATGTTGTTTTTCCGCACTGATCAGGTCTAGATCCACACTGATGCTAATCTATTGTGATTTGCACTCATCCTTGGAAAAATAGACCTTTCCAACCTTCAATCACAAAAACAACGGCTAAATCTCATCTGTTGGAGAACATGCATGAAACATAATCAATCTTATCATTCAGTTACTCAAATCGAGACCATCTCCTCTTGTTGGTGTGGAAGAGGTTTCCTAGCATTAAATCCTATTTGGATGCAGTTGGTCAGCTTTCGTTACTGTCCCTACCGCCAGCGAGAAATAGGTGCACGAAGAGTGATGGGTGTTGGATGAGTCTCAAAGGTGCCAAGATAGACACTCACAATATCATAAATCGATTTCATCAGTTCAATAAAAGTGCATGTATTATTATGTAATATTTGTATGTATTATTATGCAATATGTCAGTTCAGTTTGAATTTATATATACAATGTAATATTTTAGTGCAGTGAAGTGTTCATTTCGAATTCATATATGCAATTATCGTGTATATCAATTATTTATCATATTAAGTAAATGTGATTTGTAATTATCTTTTGGCAAGTTCCTAAAAGCTGCATGCAAAAGGATTTCGGTCTTTGATAGACTTGAATCCGTCCATTTAGATGACCCAACATCTACCTGTGCAGATTGTTGCATGTTGAATAATTTTTTGTCCTGGGGTTGTTGCTTGTACACTATTTACTCCACCGTTCGAAAAATTCATCCCGATTTTCTCCAAATTTCATTTTGATTTTTTCCCAAATTTTATTCTGCAAGTTCATACGTTTTCTTCCTCTGTATTGAATTCATACAGTTGCAAGCTCCGAGCATGGAAATAAGGTTGATTTCTGGAAATTGTACAAATAATTTATCTTATAAATAAATAATAAGAATTTGACTGATCTCTCGAGGAGTTATGGAATTAGGGTTTCTCCTATACGACTATGGATTTTTGTTGACTAGTGCTTAGCCTTGGAGGGAGTAGCTTCCTGGTGGAATGCCTAGGGTCGAGTGACCTAGTTTGGGCAAGTTGTGGGTGGTAGATGATGTGGCTACAAGATTGCTTGGATTGAGGGTTTATGGTGGATGTTTCTTGGGATGCAGAGGAGGAACAAGAGGTGGATAACACCTCAGATTGTTACTATGGCTATGAAGTTTTTTGTTTGACGAGGGATGATGCTGCTTTGGACATGTTGGGGTCAGTTGGTTTTGGGGGGGTCCAGCTGTAAGGGGTATTTTGTCAGAGGGAGTTGTTGGTGCCATGGATTTGGGGAATCCTATTTTTGGTTTTCCTAGGCCGAAAAGTGGTGTCTATGGTGTTATTTTTGTACATGTGGGGGAATCTAATCTTATTAGCAGTTTTTGTCCTGATTTGGGTGGTTTCGTGGCGGCTGATGGAGGGGTGGTCTGCATATCGGAGGTTCTCTTGGTGTAGTGACCCATTTTGTTAGACTCTTTTATTACTCAACTATATTATTATTTGAGGGCATTTTATCACAAATGACCCAGCTAAATTTTATAATATATGCTTTGATCATGGTGATACATTTGGGTACTCATGGATAAATGGAATTTTGTAATGCACCATTGTAGTGCCTTGTTGGACAGACTATTTCAGTGTCAAAATATGTTATGGTTTGAAGGCATTTTGAGTACAAATGACCCGGTTTAATACGATGAATTAAAACGACTTATATATATGTATTGATTGTTGTGTCACAATGGTTTCTTATGAATGAATGGATATTGGTAGATAGATTTATATAATGTGATATGATTGATCTTATAATAAGTGAATGAAATATATAAACAATTTAAATTTCTTACAATATATTGGAAGATGCTTTGACAATTTTCTAGTGTGACAGGGACCCAAATGCGCAATGATACAAGGTGGTGTCAATGCCACATGAATGTCAGTTTGAGTATAAACAGAATATCAGGTGATATAATTTATTTTAATAATATTTTGATTAAATTGTGTAGTACGGTTAATGCACATGGTTTTTATGTGTGCAGGTACATGATCATGGTTTCCAATCGATCCACAAAAGGATGATGTGGTTGTACGGAAGAAAGTACCAGTATGGTTAGCACATATTTTCCATGTGGCAAGTTGAAAAGCGAGAGAGGCTTTTACTTGCAAGAGGCATGCTGCCGTGAGGATAGGCCGCGGACTCGGTCACTCACGAGGATTAACTGAGGGGCGCGCAATGAGGTGTTGGCCTTATTCCTCAGTAACCATGAGTCTCTCTACAGCGTGGATTGGATTGAGTTAACATGGTCTCAGCCATCGCACTAACTCCCCACCATGGAAAGTGGGATATTTGAAGGGCATGAAGACGGTCATGGCACCCTTGATATCACCTGGAGAAACAAAAGAAATTATTAAACTATAAGATTGTAAATAATTAATAACTAAACAATAAACTCATGACTTGGAAATAAAGTAATGGAAAGTGCAACCTTATGAAATAAAAAAGTTAAAAAGAAATTAAAAAAAAAAGAAAAAAAGAAAGAAAAGAAAGCATCATAAACAAAATAAAAGAAGATAAATTAAATTCTAAATAGAAACACATTGCACACACAAAAATAACAAATCAAAAGCAAAAATCTAGGAATCATATAAATGGAATTTAGGAATGGTTAAGTAAAGAAATCCTAAATTAGCAGACTACATAAATGAATATGACATTACATAAATGCATATGACAAAAGATCCGTTGAAATAAAACAAAAATGAATTCAAAATAAGAATAAAAATAATAATAATAATAATAATAATTTTACATTATGCATAAATCTCAAAAAAACGATATAAATAAAGGGGTAGGGTTTGAGTACGGGGATGTTTTTTTTCCCTAATATTGGATGGATGAGAGAATGCAAAGGCGGATGGTGACTGTAGAGAGTTTGGTTCATCAGGTGTGAAGGGGGTTGGGAGGCCCTTAGTGATTCTACACACTCTGATCGTGCTAGGGTACTTCTTCCTGCAACCCCATTCAGCTCGGGGGTCCTTGGGGAAGGAGAGTACCCATTGGAATGGTAGGGAGGTCAACCGGTGGATCTCTTGTGATTGGGAACTAATCGATGTTCGCGGAAACCTGACAAAGTTCGTGGTGCGGCAACCTCAAAAAGAACAAGCCCCCATAAAGAAACTTAGGTTTTTATGGATTGTTAAATTGTTGTTATAATTATTGAAATGCATTGTTAAAGGTCCATGAATGGGCATTTGAATTTTATTGCAGACCCATGTCTGTATTTCTTTATAGATCTAGATTGTATTTTAGATACTGTCTCTGTAGTTTATTATAAAACTGGATCTTTATTTTAGATCTGTGTTGTATTTTATTATAGATCTGGATTTGCATTTTATTATAGATCTCGATTTATATTTTAGATCTGTATTTGCATTTTATTATAGATCTGGATTTGCATTTTATTATAGATCTTGATTTATATCTTAGATCTTCGTTTGTATTTTATTATAGATTTGGATTTGCATTTTATTATGAGATCTGGATTTAGAATTTGTTTTATATGCCTGGGTGTTGCTCAGAGTTGGAGAATACACTATATGTCGGTGTTTTTATGAGATCTGGATTTAGATTTTGTTTATATGCCTGAGTGTTTCTCAGAGTTGGAGAACGCATTGTATGCTGGTATTTTTATGAGATATGGATTTATATTTCTGTTTATATGCCTGCATGGTGGCTGGATTTAGATTTCTGTTGGTAATTCCAATTTGTAATAAGTAGATCGTTTTTTTTTGTATGCACTTATTTTCAATCTTCAACTCTGATACCAGTGAATTAAATCTGGCATGTGCTTTCCCAATGCCAACATCTATACTATGCTGCATTGATTTATAAGTATGAGACCGACGAATTAAATCCGGCATGTGCTTTCCCAATGCCAACATATATACTATGCTGCATTGATTTATAAGTATGAGACCGACGAATTAAATCCGGCATGTGCTTTCCCAATGCCAACATATATACTATGCTGCATTGATTTATAAGTATGAGACCGACGAATTAAATCCGGCATTTGCTTTCCTAATGCCAACATATATACTATGCTGCATTGATTTATAAGTATGAGACTGGCGAATTAAATCTGGCATGTGCTTTCCCAATGCCAGCGTATTGTATAATGTACTGCATTGATTTATAAGTATGAGACAGACGAATTAAATCTAGCACGTGCTTTCCCAATGCCAACATATATACTATGCTGCATTGATTTATAAGTATGAGACCGGCGAATTAAATCTGGCATGTGCTTTCCCAATGCCAACATATATACTATGCTGCATTGATTTATAAGTATGAGACCGGCGAATTAAATCTGGCATGTGCTTTCCCAATGCCAACATATATACTATGCTGCATTGATTTATAAGTATGAGATCGGTGAATTAAATCCGGCATGTGCTTTCCCAATGCCAGTGTATTGTATAATGTACTGCATTAATTTATAAGTATCTAATCAATTCTGAAAATCATTGTTCCTATAGTCTCAAGAGAATATCGTATGGTTAATTTTTCTGGTTATTATATGATGAAGTGGCTCTGTTTTGCATAAAATCTCTTTTGTCATCCCCTTTGGTGGAAATGAATATTTTAAAATCCCATAATTATAGAAGTCACATGGCATAGAAATCGTATGGTGATTCTATGTAGCTCTTTTTGCATAAAAAGCTTTTTGTCATCTCCTTGGATTCTAGTATCAATAAAAATCGTATGGTATAGAAATGGTATGGTCATTATATGATGGAGTAGCCCTCTTTTGCATAAGCTCTCTTTTGTCTTCTCTTTGGGTGGAAAGGAAGATTATATAATTTTATAATATAGTCTTCAGAGTAATAAGTATGAAAACTTATTATGAAATCATATCTAAAAGTTAACAGCTTTTTGGTATAATTCTATTTCTGAAATTATATATAACGTTATGGTTATTTTTATGAAAACTTATTCTGAAATCATATCTAAAGTTAACGGCTTTTTAGTACGATTCTATTTTTTTTAAATTATATATAAAGTTATGGTTTTATTTTATTTTATGATATTTCTATTATGAAGTTATAATATATATAGGGTGCTCCTAAAATATGAAGTATATGTTATATGCAAAATTAACTGTTAAATTAGCATTATGGAAATTTGTATATTTCTCTTGTGAAAATGTAATATATATATACAGCGTAATTTTATAATCCTTATAAATATTGATAACATAAAGTTAATTATTAATCTAATGTTAAATGTTATTCTTAGAATATTTACATTTTTATTTCATAATTATAAAAATAATCAATTAATCTTGCGTGCTTTTTAATAATCTATTCATTACGTAGATATTTTATCATCCATTGCTTTGTATATTTATGTGATGTTATATTATGTTGTTCAATAAGGGACATATGGTAATAAAAAAAAAAGTATGTGTATTTTTCTTGTTAATAGACCTTGGGATGATAGGGAGCGCTATACAATGGTATCAGAGCATGGTTCTAACTCTAGGACCTTGGGCTCATTGCTCTTTAAGTTATTTTTGTTTATTTGTTTATTTTTTTATGTAGTGATTGGAAACTAATACATGAACTATTCACCTTGCAAACTCAGGAAGCATGGATGCTAGGGGAAGAAGAGGAATGAGAGGTAGAGGGGCTAGGGGGCATGGTACACCACCTCTTTTGCAGCCTTCGCCTCCACGTGATCCACCAGCAATGGAAGAACCGACCCATATACCTGCAGGTGAAGTGATGAATATGATGCGTTCATTCCAGCGGATGTCTGAGGCATTGATTAGTCGGTTAGACCGAGAGGATAGAGATGCCATAGCACCTGTAGAAGGATCTTGGCAACCACTGAAGGAAAATGCTCAAAGAGAACTTGAGAAGGTGAAATTTCCAGAATTTTGGGGCGCACCTGATGGCATTGTAGCTGAGGCATGGCTTGAGAACATGTCCATGTGCTTTGCATTACGCGATTATACCTTAAACATGAAAGTGCGCATGGCGATATTGCAACTTAAGGGAAGCGCACTGCTATGGTGGAAGACCTTGCTGCTGCAGCTGGGAATTGAAATAATAGAGGTCTCTTGGGAAATATGTGAAGAACGTTTTTGAGAACGTTACCTATCTGAAGAGTTTATTGAAAGACAATTGAATGAATTCAATTCCTTGAGGCAAGGAGGTCGATTAGTCCCAGAGTATGAAGCTAAATTTATGGAACTATTGAGGTATGCTCCACATTTGAGTACGGAGAAGTTGCGAGTAAATAAATTTGTGTATGGGCTCAACTTCAACATCAGGGCAAAAGTACGTATTTTGATGCCACGTACCTTGCACGAAGCAGTGCAAAAAGATATCATAGCTGAGGAAGAGCTTGCAGGAGGTGGGCAGTCTCGGCCACCTCGACCTTCAGGAGTAGTGGTACAGAGACCAGGAGTACAGTCAGCTAGTGCTTCGAGACCAGCATCCGGACGCCAAAATTAATTTAAGAGTCCCACAGCAAGGAGTCAGAGACGTGCACCCGGTGGCCAAAGACCACCATATAGGCCACCAATGCAGACACAATATCAGAGTGGAAATCCAATAGCGTAACGCCCCCAGTATAGCAGTGGATCTACTTTTACTCAATCGAGTATCCAGAGGTCGGCCCCAAAAAGGGGGTGTTGGACTTGTGGAGAACCACATTTTCAGAGAGACTGTCTGCAAGCCAAGATAGATTCTCGTCAGGAAAAGGGACAGACTATAGTTGGAGACTTGGGCAAGGCTCACCGAATCCATGTTGCAGTCAACAACCGCCAGGCAGAACATCAGTCCACCGTGCTAGAGGCGACAGGTAAAATAAATGGTATGAAATTTTCTCTTTTAGTAGACCCAGGAGCAACTGAAAGTTTTATTTATTATGAAGCATTGTCTAGATGTAAGGTGATGGCAAGCAAGCAAGATGATTTCAACATAGTCGAAATGGCATCAGGTATCACTCAAAGAGTAGGATAATCGGTCAAGGATTGCGAAGTAGACTTGGGCATGTGTGTTACAAAAGTATCCCTTTATGCTACAACATTAGGATCCTATGATATTATCTTAGGGATCGATTGGTTAGAAACCCATTCAGCTATGTTAGACTGTAAGGAGAAAAAGCTAATATTCATAGATGATTTCAGGCATAATAGAATCCTAATAGGGACTAGAAGAGGGGTATCATTAAGGTTTATTTCAGCATTGCAATTGAAAAAGAGCATGCGTAAGGGATGTGATTTGTATGCGGTGGTACTAATGAATAACAAGAAAGACATTGTCGATGTAAGTCAACACCCCATACTGTCCCAGTTTGTGGATGTATTCCCTGAAGAATTACCCGGGTTACCACCTAAGAGGGAGATTGAGTTCACTATCGAACTTAAGCCAGGAACCGAACCTATATCTAGAGTACCCTATCGTATGACGACACCCGAGTTACAAGAATTGCAGATACAACTTCAAGAGCTTTTAGATTTAGGTTTCATTCGCCCTAGTATATCACCTTGGAGAGCACCAGTGATATTCGTGAAGAAGAAGGATGGTTCATGGAGACTTTGCATTGACTATCGTCAATTGAACAAAGCAACCATAAGGAATCAATATCCCTTACCAAGAATTAACGATCTGTTTGATCAGATGAAAGGGGCAACAATATTTTCGAAAATAGATCTAAGGTTGGGATACCATCAACTAAGAATCAGAGAAGAAGATGTACCAAAGACTGCATTTAAAACTCGATATGGACATTTCGAGTTTGTTGTAGTACCATTTGGGTTGACGAATGCACCTGGAGTTTTCATGAACTTGATGAATAATGTATTCAGAGAGTACTTGGATAAATTTGTGCAAGTGTTTTTAGATGATATCCTTATTTACTCAAGGATGCAAGAAGAGCATGAAGAGCATTTAAGACTTGTGTTGCAGTGTTTGAGAGAGTGCAAGCTATACGCCAAACTATCAAAGTGTTCCTTCTTCCAGCCAGAGATTCGTTATTTAGGACATGTTATAACTGGGGATGGTATAGCGGTGGATCCCGCAAAGATTGAGGCCATTCTTGAATGGCCAGCACCGAAAAATGTACATGAGGTGCATAGTTTTATGGGATTAGCAGGGTATTATAGAAGATTTGTAGAAGGATTCTCAAAAATTGCAAGCCCAATTACAGAGTTACAAAAGAAGAACAAGAAATTCATATGGACAGAACGATGTGAGGAGGCATTCGCAAAGCTTAAGCAGTTGTTGACGACGGCTCCAGTTCTTAAGGTACCGGATATGGATAAAGACTTCTTAGTGTGTATTGATGCATCGAAAGAAGGTCTAGGAGGTGTTTTGATGCAAGAAGGTAGGGTGATAGCTTACTCTTCAAGGAAGCTTAGACCTCATGAGTAGAACTATGCAACGCATGATTTAGAACTTGCTGCTGTGGTTTATGCTTTGCGTTTATGGAGACATTATCTGGTAGGAAGGAAATTTTAGTTAAAGACAGATCACCATGGGTTACAATATATTTTTACCCAAAGTGACCTCAATGCTAAACAAAGGAGGTGGTCTGAATTAATGAGCAAATTTGATTTTGAAATATCGTACATCAAGGGGACGATGAATAAGGTGGTGGATGTTCTAAGTTGAAGGCCTCGTATCTTTTCCCTAGTGCCCTTAAAAACAAATTTACGGGAAAAGATATTGAAATTACAATTGGAAGATGAGTGGTATAGAGAGGTTAAGACTGAGTTAGAAAATGAGGTATTGAAGAACCCAAAGTATGAAGGGTATGTGTTTGAGGAAGATGGATTATTGCGATATAACAAGAGAATTTATGTACCATTCAATGAAAAAGTTCGAAATTTGATATTGTCAGAAGCTCACAGGGCTGTGTATATGGCACATCCTGGGGTTAAGAAGATGTATACAGATTTAAAACCGTTATTTTATTGGAGTGGAATGAAGAAGGATGTAGTTAGCTTTGTGGCAAGGTTCCTAGAATGTCAATTGGTCAAGGCTGAGCATAGGCATCCCGTGGGATTACTACAACCACATGTAATCCCAGAATCAAAATGGGAGGTTATATCAATGGATTTTATTGTTGGGTTACCAATGACAGCAAGAAGACATGACTCTATTTTTGTGGTCGTAGATACTTTAACTAAGAGTGCGCATTTTGTACCTGTAAATACTACCTATCAAGCACCAGAGATTGCAAGAGTATTTATAAATGAAGTTGTGAGGTTACATGGTGTACCTTGCAAGATAATTTTAGATAGAGGGCTAGTATTCACTGGAATATTTTGGACAAGTTTCCAAGGTGCTTTGGGGACAAGGCTAAATTTTAGTACATCATATCACCCTAAGACGGATGGCCAGACAGAAAGGGTGAACCAAGTCTTGGAAGACATGTTACGTATGTATGTGATGGATCAACAAAAGCATTGGGAGGAATATCTACCATTGGTTGAGTTTGCTTACAACAATAGTTATCAAAGCTCTATTAAGATGGCACCGTTTCAATTCTTATATGGGAGGCCGTGTAGAACCCCGTTGAGTTGGGATCGTCTAGAAGATAGAGTCCTTGTAGGACCAGAATTGATTCAAGAGATGAAGAACAGATGACAACTATCCGTGCACGGTTAAAGGAAGCACATGATAGACAAAAGAGCTATGCAGATGCACATAGAATCGATCGGAGTTATGAAGTAGGTGATAAAGTATTCCTATGGGTTAGGCCACAAAAGAGCTCAATTAAATTTGGGAAGGGAGCTAAATTATCACCGCGATTTGTAGGACCATTTGTGATACTTGAGAAGTTGGGACCGGTTGCCTATCGTCTTGCATTTCCATCATCATTGAGTCGTATGCATAATGTTTTTCATGTTTCTATTTTGCGTCATGATATTTCAGATCCTTCTCATGTTATAAATTTGAGTAACTTGCAGATATCAGACGATGGGGTCTTGATGGCCGAACCGATCCGTATACTGGATCGACGAACTCGACAGCTTCGGCGTCGATTAGTCGAACATGTAAAAGTCCAATGGGATAGCTACAGTTCTAACTCAGCTACTTGGGAGGATGCATCTGAAATGCACCAGCAATTTCCTTACTTGTTTTGAAAACTTCGGGACAAAGTTTCTTGAAGAGGGGGTGTATGTAGTACCCCATTTTGTTAGACTCTTTTATTACTCAACTATATTATTATTTGAGGGCATTTTATCACAAATGACCCGGCTAAATTTTATAATATATGATTTGATCATGGTGATACATTTGGGTACTCATGGATAAATGGAATTTTGTAATGCACCATTGTAGTGCCTTGTTGGACAGACTATTTCAGTGTCAAAACATGTTATGGTTTGAAGGCATTTTGAGTACAAATGACCCGGTTTAATACGATGAATTAAAACGACTTATATATATGTATTGATTGTTGTGTCACAATGGTTGCTTATGAATGAATGGATATTGGTAGATAGATTTATATAATGTGATATGATTGATCTTATAATAAGTGAATGAAATATATAAACAATTTAAATTTCTTACAATATATTGGCAGATGCTTTGACAATTTTCTAGTGTGACAGGGACCCAAATGCGCAATGATACAAGGTGGTTTCAATGCCACATGAATGTCAGTTTGAGTATAAACAGAATATCAGGTGATATAATTTATTTTAATAATATTTTGATTAAATTCTGTAGTACGGTTAATGCACATGGTTTTTATGTGTGCAGGCACATGATCGTTTCCAATCAATACACAAAAGGATGATGGGGTTGTACGGAAGAAAGTACCAGTATGGTTAGCACATATTTTCCATGTGGCAAGTTGAAAAGTGAGAGAGGCTTTTACTTGCAAGAGGCATGCTGTCGTGAGGATAGGCCACGGACTCGGTCACTCACGAGGATTAACTGAGGGGTGCGCAATGAGGTGTTGGCTTATTCCTCAGTAACCATGAGTCTCTCTATAGCGTGGATTCGACTGAGTTAACATGGTCTCAACCATCGCACTAACTCCCCACCACGGAAAGTGGGATATTTGAAGGGCATGAAGACGGCCATGGAACCCTTGATATCACCTGGAGAAACAAAAGAAATTATTAAACTATAAGATTGTAAATAATTAATAACTAAACAATAAACTCATTACTTGGAAATAAAGTAATGGAAAGTGCAACCTTATGAAATAAAAAAATTAAAAAGAAATTAAAAAAGAAAAGAAAAGAAAGCATCATAAACAAAATAAAAGAAGATAAAGTAAATTCTAAATAGAAACACATTGCACACACAAAAATAACAAATCAAAAGCAAAAATTTAGGAATCATATAAATGAAATTTAGGAATGGTTAAGTAAAGAAATCCTAAATTAGTAGATTGCATAAATGCATATGACAAAAGATCCGTTGAAATAAAACAAAAATGAATTCAAAATAAGAATAAATAAATAATAATAATAATAATAATAATTTTACATTATGCATAAATCTCAAAAAAACGATATAAATAAAGGGGCAGGGTTTGAGTACGGGGTTGTTTTTTTGCCCTAATATTGGACGGATGAGAGAATGCAGAGGCGGATGGTGACTGTAGAGAGTTTGGTTCATTAGGTGTGAAGGGGGTTGGGAGGCCCTTAGTGATTCTACACATTCTGATCGTGCTAGGGTACTTCTTCCTGCAACCCCATTCAGCTCGGGGGTCCTTGGGGAAGGAGAGTACCCATTGGAATGGTAGGGAGGTCAACCGGTGGATCTCTTGTGATTAGGAACTGATCGACGTTCGCAGAAACCTGACAAAGTTCGTGGTGCGGCAACCTCAAAAAGAACAAGCCTGCACAAAGAAACTCAGGTTTTTATGGATTGTGAAATTGTTGTTATAATTCTTGAAATGCATTGTTAAAGATCCATGAATGGGCATTTGAATTTTATTGCAGACCCATGTCTGTATTTCTTTATAGATCTAGATTGTATTTTAGATACTGTCTCTATAGTTTATTATAGAACTGGATCTTTATTTTAGATCTGTGTTGTATTTTATAAAAGATCTGGATTTGTATTTTATTATAGATCTGGATTTATATTTAGATCTGTATTTGCATTTTATTATAGATCTGGATTTTCATTTTATTATAGATCTGGATTTATATCTTAGATCTGTGTTTGTATTTTATTATAGATCTGGATTTGCATTTTATTATGAGATATGGATTTAGAATTTGTTTTATATGCCTAGGTGTTGCTCAGAGTTGGAGAATACACTATATGCCGGTGTTTTTATGAGATCTGGATTTAGATTTTGTTTATATGCCTGCGTGTTTCTCAGAGTTGGAGAACGCATTGTATGCTGGTATTTTTATGAGATATGGATTTATATTTCTGTTTATATGCCTGCATGGTGGCTGGATTTAGATTTATGTTGGTAATTCCGATCTGTAATAAGTAGATTGTTTTTTTTTGTATGCACTTATTTACAATCTTCAAATCTGATACCAGTGAATTAAATCTGGCATGTGCTTTCTCAATGCCAACATATATACTATGCTGCATTGATTTATAAATATGAGACCGGCGAATTAAATCCCGCATGTGCTTTCCCAATGCCAACGTATATACTATGCTGCATTGATTTATAAGTATGAGACCGGTGAATTAAATCCGGCATGTGCTTTCCCAATGCCAACATATATACTATGCTGCATTGATTTATAAGTATGAGACTGGTGAATTAAATCTGGCATGTGCTTTCCCAATGCCAACATATATACTATACTGCATTCATTTATAAGTATGAGACCGGTGAATTAAATCTGGGATGTGCTTTCCCAATGCCAGCGTATTGTATAATGTACTGCATTGATTTATAAGTATGAGACCGACGAATTAAATCCAGCGTGTGCTTTCCCAATGCCAACATATATACTATGCTGCATTGATTTATAAGTGTGAGACCGGCGAATTAAATCCGGCATGTGCTTTCCCAATGCCAACATATATACTATGCTGCATTGATTTATAAGTATGAGACCGGTGAATTAAATCCGGCATGTGTTTTCCCAATGCCAGCGTATTGTATAATGTACTGCATTAATTTATAAGTATCTAATCAATTCTGAAAATCATTGTTCCTATAGTCTCAAGAGAATATCGTATGGTTAATTTTTCTGGTTATTATATGATGAAGTGGCTCTGTTTTGCATAAAATCTCTTTTGTCATCCCCTTTGGTGGAAATGAATATTTTAAAATCCTATAATTATAGAAGTCACATGGCATAGAAATCGTATGGTGATTCTATGTAGCTCTTTTTGCATAAAAAGCTTTTGTCATCTCCTTGGATTCTAGTATCAATAAAAATCGTATGGTATAGAAATGGTATGGGCATTATATGATGGAGTAGCCCTCTTTTGCATAAGCTCTCTTTTGTCTTCTCTTTGGGTGGAAAGGAAGATTATATAATTTTATAATATAGTCTTCAGAGTAATAAGTATGAAAACTTATTATGAAATCATATCTAAAAGTTAACATCTTTTTGGTATAATTCTATTTCTGAAATTATATATAACGTTATGGTTATTTTTATGAAAACTTATTCTGAAATCATATATAAAGTTAACGGCTTTTTAGTATGATTCTATTTTTTTTAAATTATATATAAAGTTATGGTTTTATTTTATTTTATGACATTTCTATTATGAAGTTATAATATATATAGGGTGCTCCTAAAATATGAAGTATATGTTATATGCAAAATTAACTGTTAAATTAGCATTATGGAAATTTGTATATTTCTCTTATGAAAATGTAATATATATATACAGCGTAATTTTATAATCCTTATAAATATTGATAACATAAAGTTAATTATTAATCTAATGTTAAATGTTATTCTTAGAATATTTACATTTTTATTTCATAATTATAAAAATAATCAATTAATCTTGCATGCTTTTTAATAATCTATTCATTACGTAGATATTTTATCATCCATTGCTTTGTATATTTATGTGATGTTATATTATGTTGTTCAATAAGGGACATATGGTAATAAAAAAAAAAGTATGTGTATTTTCCTTGTTAATAGACCTTAGGATGATAGGGAGCGATACACTTGGGTTCTATTGAGGGTTTGGTCTCTTGGGTGGGTACTCTACTAGACCTCTCGCTGTCCTCCACGGGAGAAGTTTCAGGGGTTTTTTCAGCCCCTTAGGGGGTATCAGCAAGAGCTCTTTCTCCAACAGGTGGGACGACACCTTTTTCTCCGAGGTCTTTCCTGGTTTCAGGCGAGGTTACTTCGGATCCGGTCACGGGATCAGGGCTTGGGCGGAGTCCGGTGGATGTGGCCGGCTTGAATGGTGATGGTGCTGGTACATCTTCTTTTGTGCCTCGTTTTGTCCTTATTTTGTAGTTTACACCCTCATTTGTGGAAAGAAAAAAGATTGATAAGGCATCGTCGAAGTGTCTTAGGTTGCAGGCTCAGGAGGACAGACTGGTTTTTGGTGTAAACGTACAGATGGACTGGGTGGTGGAGTTTTCTGAACTCATGGTGGTTGGTTGTGCTCATGGGTAGTGCTTTGGCTTTCCTTTTCTCATTTCTTGGGAGACTGAATCCTGGGGGAGTCATATTTTGACTATCCCTAGGTTTACAAATCTGGCGCGAGGATGGTTTTCCTTTGGTTTTGTGACCAAACAAGATGCGAAGTGGGTTATGGAGGAGGTTTGGTTCATGGCGGGCATCCATGTATGCCTAAAGATGTGGACTCCTCTTTTTTATGCCAAGAAAGAAGTGGTTGAGAAAGAGCTCATATGGGTGTGGCTCCCTGGTTTTTTGATGGAATATTGCACGGAGGGGTGCTTCAAGATGGTGGGGAATTTCCTTAGGGAATTCGTAAAGGCTGATTTTTCCTTCCTGCAAATGCGGCGGTGGACTATGGCTTAGGTTATGGTTTGCTTGGATCTTAAGAAGGGTTTGATGGCAGAATTGAGTATTGAAACGTCTTATGGTCCTTTCTATTAGCCTCTGGATTATGAGGGTGTTCCATTTCATTGCCATAGGTGTCATGCTTATGGACACCTGGCTTCTGCATGCACACATACTTTTAAAGGGAAGAGACATGGTGCTTTTTCAGCTAAGGGAGATGTGATGGGGCCTCCTCTTGGTGGGGCGGAAGCGGGGCCTAGGGTGCATCCTCCACCAGTGGTGGTGTCAATTGAACCTGGGGTTGCGATGGCAGTGACCATGCAGGATATGGGGGTGTCTCCTCCTCATGTTCATCATGTGGCGACCTCCTCGCCATCAGGTATGATTACATCTATTCCTTCTTCTATTTCATGTTCTGATTTGGTTTCAGTGGGTCTTGTTGAGGGTGGGGTGCAAGATGGGGTTATTGATGGTGTTGTGCTGGAGGGTGATGATCCTTCTGGTGGGAGGTATAGGGTCAAATCGGTGGAGTGTTCTTTACCTGGGATTATCACTTCACCTTTGCCCTCTCTGATGTCATTGGCCTCTTGTTCATCGGAAGGGAGAAACATTTGCTATAATTTACGCAACAAGGAGACCTACTCGGTGGAATTTCTTGGGGGGATGCCCTCTTTCTTGGATAATTCAGTGGCCTCTTCTCTAGGGAGGGGTCGTAAATCACACCTTTCTGTAGCTCAAGATCGAGCTAGGAGGGAGGTGGATTGTGGTAGATAGTCGTCTATTCATTGTGTACTTAGAGCAAAGAATGCCCTGGATGTTAAATTTTCATATGCTAAGCTAGATCATTAGTATTTCATTTTGAATTCATAACAAAAGCATATAAACAGGATCACTGAAGGATAGACAAGCACAACCATACAAAAGGAACAAAAAGATTTATCTTGGGAAAACCCTAAAGGGAAAAACCCAGCAAAAGCTTCCTCAATATAGATGCCCCGAAAAGGTAAAAGGTAAAACCAACAAGGAGATCAAAGCCTGATCCTCCTCCTTCTCCAGCTACTCTTCTCTTCTCCACTAATGCGCTACACAAGTGAGAGTGTGTGTTCCAAATGAGGAGCACTACACCTCTATTTATATTCATCCGTTCACTTAAGTTAACTCATCTGTCATGTAGGCTCAAGTTAATCATGTAGGCTCGAGTTACACATGTAGGCTCAAGTAACCACACTGGGGTGCTAATGACCCACCTTTACAATTAGAGGGGACTGCCTCATGACTCTTATTAGTTCTTACGATTAGGAGCATCGGGGTACAAATTAATACAAGTGGTTCTCTCGGTAGGACCATCGGCGACCACAAAGAAATACATATAGAATATTCTTTGAAGTTACAATATTTCAACACTCCCTCTTAACAAGAAGGGTATTCTATAACAACATCAACAACAACAATAATAGGAGAGAGATAGAGGACATCATCAACATCATCAGGGTGATACATCTATAAATCATTGGAAGCTTTTCAACATCATGTAGTCTTCATCTTCGATCTTTAGTCTTCAGCATCATCAGTACTTTGACCGCTTCGATCAGCAACATCTTCAGCATCTTGATTCTTCAATCAGAAGCAACATCTTCAGCACTTTGACCTTTCGATCAGCAACATCATCTTCAACATTTTGACCTTTCGATCAACAACATCTTCTTCAGCACTTTGGCCTTTCGATCAGCAACAACATCATCATCATAATCTGATCTTTCGATCAGAACATCATCAAAACATCATCATCATCATCATCAAAATATCAGCATCAAAATATCATCATCATCATACTCCGATCTTTCAATCAGAATCATCATTATCATCAGCCTCTGATCTTTCGATCAGAAACATCATCAACCGAACATCATCATACTCTAACATCAACTCATCATCATATTCTGATCTTTCGATCAGTACGTCATTATCATCATACTTTGATAATACGACATCATCATCATCAGGATCTCATCATAATCACATTCTGATCTTTCGATCATAAACATCATCATCATCATCACATTTTGATCTTTCGACCAGAAAACATCATCATCATCAGCAACATCATAATCATAAGCAACTTTTGATCTTTCGATTAGAAAACATCATCATCATCATATTCTGATCTTTCGATCAGAGAACATCATCATCAACAACTTCTGATCTTTTCGATCAGAGAAACATCATCATCATCATATTCTGATCTTTCAATCAGAGAACATCATCATCGTCAGCAACAACATCATCATCATATTCTAATCTTTCAATCAGAGAACATCATCATCATCAGCAACTTCTGATCTTTCAATCAGAAAAACATCATCATCATCATATTCTGATCTTTCAATAAGAGAACATCATCATCATCAGCAACAACATCATCATCATATTCTGAGCTTTTAATCAAAGAACATCATCATAATCAACAACTTCAGATCTTTCGAGCAGAGAACATCATCATCATCAGCAACATCTGATCTTTCGATTAGAAACATCATCATCATCATCACACTCTGATCTTTCGATCAGAAACATCATCATCATCATCACACTCTAATATTTCGATCAATACGTCATCATCATACTCTGATCTTTTGATCAGTACGTCATCATACTCTGATCTTTCGATCAGTACGTCATCATCATCATACTCTGATCTTTCGATCAGTACGGTATCATCATCAACAACAACAACCTGCAATCCACAACTCAGAGACAAAAAAGTCTTTGGATCACTTTTGGACTTAAAGTCCAGGGATGATACAATCCCACCACATTCTCGACAATCGAAGTTACCGGATTGATTACCGGAGAATCAATCCCTATCACTTTAGGACTAAGTCCAAGGATGGTGCAATCCTACCACATTCTTGAGGACCGAAGCCACCGGATTGATTACAGGAGAATCAGTCCCTATCACTTTAGGACTATGTCCAAGGATGATGCAATCCTACCACATTCTCGAGGACCGAAGCCACCGGATTGATTATGGGAGAATCAGTCCCTATCACTTTAGAAATATGTCCAAGGATGATGTAATCCTACCACATTCTCAAGGACCGAAGCCACCGGATTGATTACAGGAGAATAAGTCCCTATCACTTTAGGACTATGTCCAAGGATAATGCAATCCTACCACATTCTCGAGGACCGAAGCCACCGGATTGATTACAGGAGAATCAGTCCCTATCACTTTAGGACGATGTCCAAGGATGATGCAATCCTACCACATTCTCGAGGACCGAGGTCACCGGATCTATTATGAACAGATGTCCCGGGATGATACAATCCCTCTTCATTCTCAAAGACCGAGGTCTCCAGATCACTTTAGGGAAAGTGCCCAGGGATGATACAATCCCGTCACGTTCTCGAGGACCGAGGTCACCGAATCTATTATGGACAGATGTCCCAGGATGATACAATCCCTCTTCATTCTCGAAGACCGAGGTCTCCAGATCACTTTAGGGCAAGTTCCTAGGGATGATACAATCCCACTTCATTCTCGAAGACCGAGGTCTCTGGATCACTTTAGGGAAAGTGCCCAGAGATGATACAATCCCACTTCATTCTCGAAGATTGAGGTCTCTGGATCACTTTAGGGCAAGTGCCCAGGGATGATACAATCCCACTACAACATCATTACTCCCCCTTTCGGGGAAGGTCTTTTCGAACCACACTAAGCTTGTACCAAAAGTGTTCGAACTTTACCCAAGATAGAGGCTTTGTCAGCGCATCATCATCTAAACCATCTTCATCTACATCTTCAGTATGTGAATACTGAACTATCACCATATGTATCTCCAGTATGTGAATACTGAAAGTATCATCATCTATATCTTCAGTATAGAAATACTGAAACATCATCATCTGCATCTTTATCTTGTATGTAGAAATATAAAATTTCTATGTGTTACGACGGAACATAGGGTTCTCTGTTATCACAACTCTCGTTATCACATAGAATCAATGTAGTATCCATCTTCAAGTCAATGAGACCTGATATCAGCTTTCGAAGCCATATGGATTCACAACTTAGCAGAGCAATCTGCTATGTATTGTCATTCCAAGAGAAACACTGACCTGTTTCCAGCTAAACCATGAACTCATAGCAGACCCCAAACAAAAGCATCTACCTGATGTGATTTTCCTGTCTGAGATACTTCCAGCCCAATCTGCATCTGTATAGACATACAATCTGTAGTCATGGCTACCATCATAGTTATACCAAGGTCTATAGTCCCTTTCAGATATCTCAGCACATGTTTTGTAGCTACTAGGTGAACCCGTCTTTGAACAAGATATTGACTTAAGGTGTTCACAGCAAAACAAATGTCTGGTTTGGTATTTGTTAAGTACATCAATGACCCAATGATATGTCTGTAATGAGTAGCATCCACTAACTCTGATGAGTCATCAGCTAACAGCTTCAGGTTGGAGTCCATGGGTGTGGCCATGGCTTTGCATTCCAACATATTGAATCTCTTCAATATCTCTACCGCATACTTTCCTTGGTTGAGAAAGATTCCTTCTGAACTTTGTCATACTTCCAAACTAGGAAATAGTGCATTAACCCAAGGTATTTCATCTCAAATTCTTCTGCTAGTTTCTTCTTGCTTTCCATGATCTGTTTCTCATTCCTTGTCAAGAATAAGTCATCCACATATAATAACATGATGACAGGTTCATCTTATACAACCTTGAGATAAAGGTTAGGATCAGCTTTACTCTTGGCAAAGCCCATAATTGACAGGAAATTGTCTATCCTTCCATACCAAGTTCTGGGAGCTTGCTTCATGCCATAGAGGGCCTTCTTTAACTTACATATATGAGTCCATTTGTCTTCAATTTCAAATCCTTTCGATGTAAAACTCTTCCGCAATCATACCATTAAGGAAGGGTTGTCTTTACTTCATCATGGGAGAAACTACCATCATAGTTCTGAAGGAAGTGTACCTTGCTTCCTGGAGTAAGTGTCTCTTCAGAACTAATTCCCTCTTACCACAAGTCTTTCCTTACTTCTATCAACGACATATTTTATCTTGCAAATCCATTTGTAAGATACCACATTCTTGCTTTCTGGTTTGAGTACTATATCCCAAACATCATTCTAGTAGTATTTAATCATAACATCTTCCATGAGTTTGTCTTGTCAAATCATCAACATATCCTAGTCTTCTGCATTCAAATTTGAAGGTTGTAACCCACTTTACTCTTGGTAAAGTCTCGATCCATCAAGAAGCTGTCCATCATGTCGTACTGTGTCGAACTCAGATATCTTCTGTAGTCACTCCCCCTGAAGTGGAGTATTATCTTCCTTCTTCATTCTGTACAGGTGGTTCTATGCTTGATATATACTGGTCAATAGAGTATGTCATGTCATAGTCTATTCTTTCTGAGGCAAATCACGAACCTTGCTTTGTACACTTGTTCTTGTAGATCCATATGGAGGATACTACATACTTTCCTTTATGTCTCGAAATCATATCGTATACATCATTCCTCATGATCAAATGTCATTCTTTGATCATAGATTATTTCATAGCATTCTTTTCTTCATCTTGAGTTATCTCTCATACTCATGGTGGTCTTCATCCCTCGAGGTGGATCTACCACTCTCTGAAGGTGTCTTTGACCCTGGGAGCTTCAGATTCATGTTTATTGAATTGTTATCACTTGTTCTTCGGAACAAGTCTCATCCTTCTTTTCTTGTAGGAGGTTGTATAAGACCTTTCCTACAATTCAAATGCACCAATTGCATGGTTAGAACTATTTCATATGCATAATGGCAAATTCTTAGGCATCATGCAACTGTTTAGCCAATACAACATTCATCCATATCTCATAGAAACTTTCTAGATGCCTTCCATCTCTACCATGACATCATTGAGATTGTGCACTAATCCAATATGTTAGCAAAGAGGTTTGATAAGTAGCAATGGAGAGTTGTATAGCACCATGAGCTACTTACCCATCACATGCATATTAGTAGTATATAGTCATTAATGCAAACAATCCATCATGCATAACACATCAACTAAATATAATCAAATGTATAACAAAACAATATCATGAAATGACAATCGAATACTTATCTTTTATTTGTTTCGTGGGTAGACTCCATCTTGATCATTCTGGTTTATCATCTTCTTCATTCATGAAATCATAATTTCTTATCCAAATGATAAGATGAATAAGAGGTTCTTCAAGAATTGAGTTCTTCATATTCCTCATCGCTTGAGGGATTTTCTTTGAATGGTGAGAGCTTGATCTTCAATTGCTACCATCTTCTTCTTCTACCACTTCAAGTTGTTCTGCATTCTGGATCTTCACATTCTTCAACTATTTTCTCAAAGCCATCTTCTGATTTAAGTTCTTATCTTCAAATATCTTGATCAAGGAATAAAACATCTTCGGTGTCTTTAGGGAAGACACTTGTGGTACAAGTTGATCCGTGATTGAATCAACAATGATCTTCTTGGCCTTGATCAGGTTCTTCTTCTGTAAGGCTTTGAGCCTCATCTCCCTCTAGAACTGGAACCTCTCTACTCATGTAGGTGTCCAATTCATTTTCTTTAGAGAGATCAAATACTTCCATGCATGGAATTTATCAACTTCATGAATCTCACCAACAAGCTGATGTTATAGATCACTTTGAAATGAGAACCTCAAATTCAAATAGCAAAAGATAAGATCTTACCGATTTGAGGTGTCCATCCTGTTTTCGGAGCTCACTGATCTAGGGCTTGTTAGAGAAACCCTAATTTTCAAAAGTTGGAATCTTTTAGATATGAATATATATAAATATAGATCTCTTCAAATGGAGCTGTCCAATGTACTCATTTTCTGAAAACAGTGGAGGGAAGCTCCCGGAACAGGAAGCCCTAGTTTTCCAATTTCTTCTATAGAAATGCCTGTCACTGTCTCTGTGATATATCCGAAATTAATGCTCCTATGTGTTTAAAATTTCGCACTGTGGTAGCCTCACATGTCCCTGATCCAAAACCATAGGTTTCATCAGAATTTGTTTCACCAATTGGGATTTATGATCCTTTTCCCAAGGTGACCTGTTACAGGACTGTTCAGAACAACGAAGTTGTACGGCATGCCATGTGTCACTGGTTCATCTTCTGAGTCTAATATTCGGATCATAGAAATTAAATTCTGTGCTATTTCTGGAACATCTTCAGGAATTCCATTTGGACTTCTGTAGCCCAAGATATAGCAATTTTTCCTAGGTGTTCTGTTTAGGGATGAATTCTGGAAGAGGCTGGAACCCTAACTTGGAGGGATCATATCTCTCAGAATATAGCGAATCTAAGGCTAAATGTTGACTACAGTGTACATCAGGATTGTGTATTTAGACTCTGCAATTTTCAACTCTTGATCCTTTGCCAATCTCTGAATATAGCGAAAGTACCAAAACTTAGCAGTTTTAGTATTTAGGGTTTTCCTAGCTCGGGGTCAAACTAGGGTTTGACTTTCCTGGAGTTTCACCCAACCAAATTTCTTGATCCAGGTATCTAAACTTCGATTTTGATGAGGATAAAAATCCTATTCCAGTCTCACTCAAAAATTCCTCTTATGTAGAAAGCCCTAATTTTCCACACCAAAACTGAAAATGCTCAGAATCGAATTTCGCTTTGACAGAAATATGCGCCCTTCAATGGAGAGTCAGTCTAGCCTTCTTTTGTTGATCGATTATGGATAGAGATCCAAAAATTAAGAAGCCCTAGCTTCTGTAGTTGCACAATGTCTTCTTTCATGGTGGATCTGATACCATGTTAGATTTTCATATGCTAAGCTAGATCATTACTATTTCATTTTGAATTCATAACAAAAGCATATAAACAGGATCACTAAAAGATAGACAAGCACAACTATACAAAAAGAACACAAATATTTATCCTGGGAAAACCCTAAAGGGAAAAACCCAGCAAAATCTTCCTCAGTATAGATGCCCCAAAAAGATAAAAGGTAAAACCAACAAGGAGATCAAAGCCTGATCCTCCTCCTTCTCCAGCTACTCTTCTCTTCTCCAC
>LPNX011108954.1:31256-45730 GCA_001517045.1 Pseudotsuga menziesii
ATATGAAATATGGTTCACAAACCCCCCAACAGGGCTGCTACATCCACAGGAATAAATCACAAGGGGCATGACCCCGTTCACTCTGATTATCGAGCTAACCCGATGAGGACATCAAATGAGACCCTTATATAACAATGTATATCCACCTGGGGATTTGAACCTGAGATCTTATACTCATAACTTATAGCACTCAACCACTTGAGCTAATCCATTGGGCTATATATATAATTGTTGTATATGAAAACATTTTATACTACAATATTTACTTTCAAATAAATTTTCTATAATATTATCATTATGCTTATGATTTTTTTTTGTTAAATAGTTTTTAAATGAAAATATTGATATCATTACGTTAATCATATTATAATATTATTGATTGAAATCTTAATTCCAAATGAAATCTAATTCCATAAATCCATCTTAAAAATGCCAAAGAATTTGATTATATCATTGGATCATATACATAAAAAATTGAGGGTTTTGGTCTTAGTTTCATACAGAAACCTCTTCCCACGACTAGCTATTTTGCTGCAACGTTCCACCCATCCATAGGCCAGTGTGCTCATCAATCTCTCAGCAACACTTCCACCCCTGAGTTGGGCATGATTTCCCCAAGGAATAAGGAACACTAGTAGACTTCCCCATGGCCAAGGATACAATAAAACTCAGCCAAGCCAACACATTTGGGTTTATCAAACTTACACAGGGACTGATTTACACATAGCCAAAGTTTATACAAGCCATAGCCAATCCAACATATGGGTTTATCAGGCTACCAACCAACCCATCCTTCCAGTTGGGTTTATTAGACTTACATTGACAGTGATTTACAATTGGCCAAAATTCCCATGAGACGCAACCAAGCCAACAAATGGGTTTATCAGGCTACCAGCCAAGACATCCTTCTAGTTGGGTTTATCAGGCTACCAAGGAGGTGGAAAGACTGACTGCTATGCTAGCGAGCTCAATCCCAGATCTATGGACACCTACACCAAATCTAGCTTGACTTCTAAACATTTACACACCTAATGCAAGGAAGCATCCCCTTCTCTGCTACACAGTCCCTCAGGCCATGCCTTCCCTTCTAGTTCTATTCAAGGTATGCAAAGAAGAAAACCAACCCTCTAGATTGGTCTGTGAGGTTCCTTCACACACTAGGTTTATCAAGCAAGTCCAGACTCCCTTTTCGCCCCAAATCAGCTCAGATGTCAAACAAGGATGTACACATAGCGATATCAATTCTAGGATTAACAAAATGTAACAGAAGCCGAGGCATACACACACACACACACACACTGCAATTATGAATTTCTGAGCATTGTCTGAGCCAAACCGACTACTACAATTACCAAAAACAACATCGTGTGTTGGTCATTCAATTCAAAAACACAAATTGGATTCTGGGCATTCGCATTCAGGAAACGAGTAACAGGCGGGAAAATAGTAAAAAAGGAAAACCATTCACAAAACAGGAAAATTCATGAAGGATCAAAACTCAGAGCAGTTTTTGCTTGCTGCGTGAATGCCAGAATCCCCTTGCCAAAACTTTCAGCATATTGCCCAAATCGTGAGGGGAAGGTGAAACACTACTACATGAGGGAAAGGCAGGCATTCATGGCATTTTGCTTTCCCAAGAAAAAATAAAGAAACATTTTTTCAAAAATGGGTGCTCTACCCATTTTGAATTTCTGCCTCTTCTTCCCATTTCCCCCATTATCCTTAGGAAAAATCATGCCCCCATCTCATTTTTTTGCGTTGACATAGCTGGTTGTAGGTTTTTAATTAAAATTGCAAATTTAAAATGATGTCCAACTTTTAATGTTTAGCTAGCATAAGATACCATCGGCCCAACCTTGATCGTCGAAACATAAACACTAAATCAATGGTGGGGCTCTTTCCTTGAGCTCCACACCATGATTATTTACATCATAATTATTAAATGAAAATGGGGTCAAAACTGGGGTGTTACATTCCCCTCCCCCTTCAACAGCATTGTCCTCAGTGCTTTACAACATTTGAACAAAAATGCTATATTGGTACTGCCCTCAGTACTCTGCAAAATTGAACAAAAATGGATGTGCCAATCACATGGCATCCTCCAGCTCCCATGTATCCTCTTCAGGACTATAGTGCTCCCATTGCACCTGCACCTGCCCTATGGATCGGTTATGAATCATTGTGACCTTCCTAGAGAGGATATGCTTTGGCTTGATTTGGAAATCTCCCTCTGGTTCCACCTGAATCACATCCCAATTTATTGCATGGTTAGGATCATGTACATATATTTTAAGCAAAGAAACATGAAAAACATTATGAAGCCTAGTGCTAGCAGGAAATACAAGTCTATATGCAATTGGTCCTATTCTTTCAAGCACTTCAAACAGCCCACAGTATCTGGGATACATCTTGGCACAACTCCTAATATTCAAGGAACTTTTCTTTTCCTTAACCCTGAGGTAAACATGGTCCCCAACATTGAACTCTATCTTCACCCTATGCTTATCTACATAGCTTTTTTTTATGTCCTGGGTTTCCTTCAGATTCTACCTGATCTTTACAATCTCCTGCTCCATCTCCTTGAGCAGTTTTGGACCAATCACAACTATGTTCACTGGATTATCCCAAGTCACTGGTGTTCTGCACCTCCTTCCATACAAATATTCATATGGACTCATCCTCAAGGATGCTTTCTTCCCATTGTTATAAGCAAATTCTACCAAGTGTAAATAGTCTTCCCACTTGGATGGTTTTTCCATCACATACATGTGAAGCATGTCTTCAGGCACTTGGTTAACTCTCTCATTCCGACCATTAGTCTGAAATTCAACTTTGTCCCCAAGTATGCAAACAATCATTTCCAAAAATTAGAGTTGAACTTAACATCTATGTCAAAGACTATTGCGTTAGGCAATCCATGCAATTTAAAAATCTCCTTCATAAAAATCTTAGCAATTTCATATGTCTTGTGCGTGGACCTAACCAGTATAAAATGAGCTGCCTTCGTCAATTTGTCCACCACAACCATGATGGAATCATTTTTTCTCCAAGTCATTGGAAATCATGTAATAAAATCCATGGAAATAACTTCCCATTTCCATTCTGGAACCGGCAAAGGCTGCAAAAAACCTGCTGGGTGTTGATTTTCAACCTTCACTTGCTGACACTTCATGCATCTCAAAATATATATAGCCATGTCCTTATTCATTCATGGCCAAAAGTATTGCTTTCTGGTTGTAGCAATCATCTTCTGATATCTTAGGTGCCCAGAATATGTATCTTGATGGATCTCATCCACAACAACCCTCCTCAAATCTGCTACATTTGGAATATAAATTATACTCTTAAAAGTAAGAAATCCATCCTCTTCTAACTTATAACCTCCATACTTATTTTCAAGGCTTTGCTACTGTAATATGTCCTTTACCTGTGCATACAATTCATCTTCAACGGCATGATTAACAATCTGTTGTCTCAAATCTGACTGGAAAATACTAACAGATGCCACATGCATTTCCTGCACCTTCCTGTTGAGTGCATCAACTACCTTATTCTCTTTTCCTTTTATGTTCTTGATTTCAAAATCAAAATCACATAAAAATTCCAGCCATCTAGCTTTCCTAGCATTTAGAGTAGGCTGATCAAACAAATATTTCATACCACAGTGGTCTATCCTTAACTCAAATTGTATGCCCATCAAGTAATGCCTCGCATGTACTATGGCTGCAATTTCTAGATCATGAGTGGCATAATTCCTCTCATGCTCCTTCAGCTTTTTGGACTCATAGCATGTCACATGGTTGTCTTTCATAAGAAATCCTCCAAGTCCTTGACCGCATGCATCCGTACATACCACAAAATATTTCTCTGGGTTTGCAACTTTTAATACTGATGCACTAGTGAGAAGACACTTTAACCGCCGGAAACTTTCTTCACACTTCGAGGTCCATTTGAACTTTATACCCTTCCTTTGCAAGGAAGTGATAGCATGTGCAACCTTGGAGAATCCTTCAATGAATCTCCTGTAATATCCTACAATCCCCATAAAATATCTTACCTCTGTCACATTCTTTGGAGTTAAGCTAATTCTTAATAGCTTCAATATTGTCAGGGTCCACGGATATACCCTCTTCTGAAATAATGTGACCCAAGTAGTAAATTCTATCTTTATAGAAGTCACACTTGCTAAGTTTTGCATACAGTTAATGTTCTCTGAGCAATTGCAATGTTGGTCTCAAATGTTCTTCATGCTCTTCTTCATTTTTAGAATAAACAAGAATGTCATCAAGGAAAAAAAGAACAAATTTGTCCAAATACCTGATGAAGACACTATTCATAAGGCACATAAATGTTGTTGGTGCATTTGTGAGACCAAATGGTACCACTACAAACTTATAATGTCCATACCTTGTTCTGAAGGTTCTCTTATGAATGTCTTCGTCCTTGATTCTCACCTGATGGTAACTAGACCTCAAGTCAATCTTGGAAAATACCTTTGCTCCTTTCATTTGATCAAAGAGGTCATCGATTCTCGGTAAGGGATATTTGTTCTTCATCGTGACTTTGTTTAGCCATCTGCAATCAATACACAATCTGAGTGTACCATCTTTCTTTTTCACAAACAAAACTGGTGCTCCCCAAGGAGACACACTCATCCTGATATATTTTTTCTCCAACAATTCTTGTAGCTACATCTTCATCTCTAACATTTTCAATGTACTCATTCTATAGGGTGTATTGGACACTAGTGCTACTCCTGGAACAAGTTCAATAGTGAAATCGATGTATCTCTTTGGAGGAATCCCTGGAATCTCATCAGGAAAAACATTCATGAATTCTCAGAACACATGATAGTATTCCAACTTGAGAGTTTCATTCTCTACTTCCTCCACAATATGGGATGCATATAACTGGAAACCTTTCCTACAAAACTTATTTAATTGCATTTCTGAACTATGCCTTATAGAGATTACATTTGGAATGCCTCTTACAACTACTAGGTTCCATTCTTCATCCATGCATTCAAAAGTCTTGGTATAACAGTCAAGCTTTGCCCTGTGAGCTTCTAGCCAATCCATTCCAATGAGAACATCATAGGAGCCAAGTGGTAGAACATTCAAATCTACACGAGTGACCAATCCATTCATCACTAATGGGCATCTCTCTACCATTTCACTAACATTTCTCTTAATTCTGATGGATAACTGAAGTAACCATGATTTTCTATGCTTTACTTTCTTAAAAGCACAAATCTCCACTACTCTAGGAGCAATGTAACTATGATTATAACCAGTCTCAATCAAAATAGAAACAGATTGCTCAACAATCTTACCTGCAACTTCAACCATGATTTATTGGTGATCTTCCTAGCGGTCTTTCAGTGCTGCATAAATTCTAGGTACGGCCCTTGCTACTTGTCCCATTGTTTCTTCCTCTTGAATATTGTATGTTGGCCTTGCATTCTCATTCTCAAGTGGACAGTACCTGCATATGTGGGTTCCTCCACATTTCTAACATTGGAGTGGTTCTCTCTTTTGCTGCAGTTCTCTTAGCTTTTATTCCACCACTCTAGCTGGATGCTTCTCAACTTGGGATAGCTGCTTCTGTTGATTCCTGAAGTTAGAAGGTTTGAAACCTTTCTTCCTTTGGTTAGACTTCTCATTCTTCTTTTCCTTCCATGTCTTATGATAATCAAGTTTTCCTTTTATTTACTCATAGCAATACTTATCTTTCCTGATCGCTTCTTCCATATTTCTAGGCTCATAGAACTCAATTCGGTCCTTGTAGGATTGAGGCAATCCACTCATAAAGCACTGGATTTTTACCTTCTCATATTTAATATACTTGGCATACCTCAGCATTTCCAAGAACGTTTTTTCATATTCCTCCATGGTCTGCTATCCCAATCTCATCTCATGGAATTCTTTGATTTTATCATCGTAGTATCGGTCAGAGAGGTACTTCTGCTTGAAATATTTCTAGAACTGTTTCCAGACAATCTTCCTTTCGTTGATCTTTTTCACTTGCATGAATTGTTCCCACCAAATAGACACCATTCCAGTCAAGTCAAAGATGGATACCCTATCCTTCATATTTCCATAATAGTCTTAGACTTGGAAATATTTTCTCATACCAAGAATCCAAGCGTCAGCTTCTTGCCCAGTATTTACCTCACCATTGAAGGTAGGAAACTTTGCCTTCTTGAATTCATCTTGTGAGAGGTTCTGGTAACACCTCTTCCTCCTAATCCTGTGAGATGAAGAGTTGGAATCTTCAGTGGATCTTTCAGAGTCAGATGACCCACTAGGAGATCTCTTCCTTTTATGTTCACAAGAAGAAAAAATGGATCCATCAGGGGATTCTTCAGAGTCAGATGACCCACTGGGAGATATCTTTCTTCCTCTAGCAATGTTCTTACTCCCTTCTAGATTTACTATTCGGTCTCCAGATTTCATCTTTCTCTGAATATCTGTCAAACTGTGCAATATGGCTACATTCAGCTGATTCTGCTCCTCCTGAGCCTTAATCAATCTTCCATTGTGTGCTCTGTAGCTCTGTATCTCCAACCTTAGGCTTCTCATGGTGGCTGCAAAGTCTATGGGAGTATCTTGGAACCTCCTCCCATTAGACTCTGTCTTAGCATTTCCAATACTGAAATTTTCCCCCATAGTATCTTCCTCATGCGCATTGGGGTCTCGTGCATAATCATTCATATCATCTGTCCTCGTGGCCGAACCAACTATTCAAAATCGCACTGCCCCTTTCTGAAGATGACTGTAATTCTACAAAAATGTGTTAAATAACAAAACTGTTAGATGTAATCAAAACCAAAATCACTTACCCACTGCCCACGCTAGTTTTTCTCTATTATGCGGCCAACAATACGTTGGAACTATTAACCAATATCTCTGTAACTATCCAACTCAGCCCATCGAGGCCCAATACTGTAACCACTTTTCTTTCCAACCCATCTAGGCCCAACGCTGCAACGAGCAACTCTGATACCATACTGTAGTGTACTACAAGTTGGTATCATAGGGTACTGTTATCTTTTAACAACCGATTTTGGCCCATCCAGGCCCAATGCTGCAACCCCCAACTCTGATACCACATTGTAGTGTACTACAAGTTGGTATCAAAGGGTGCTATTATCTTTTTAACAACTGCTTCCGGCCCATCCAAGCCCAATGCTGCAACCTACAGCTTTGATACCACACTGTCACTTCCCCTCCCACCCCGGAGGAGAGAACGTGACCCAACTCTTCCACCTGAGTTACCTATCTCTGATTTTGCATTTGTATGATGATTCCTAAGTATTTTTTTTTTTAGATCTACACAAGCAAGGATTTATTTTGCTATCATTCTGATCCAAACCGTGTATAACTCTTTATCTTCCCCAATCGCAAAGAGATCAAATGGTGGAGAATCATCCCGCAGAAAATCAACGATGCAGAGAGCTTCACTTGCGGAATAAAAAACATATCAAAATTTCACTCTTGCACCCTGTGGAAATTGAACCCAAGAGATAGAACAATTACACTCACAAAATCGCTAATCAAACATGCAAAATTCACACCAAAGGAGACTGAAATTGGAGCATAACACTAATCTATATTCAATAAGTGTACAATAGCCAACCTTGTGAAGTAATAGGCTGATGCAATATATAATTACATGAGAGAATCAAATGCATAAATATGCCATTCGAAATAGTAAAAAAGTACGCTTACTAAATCTAGTCAAATCCCCCATATGTGCATAAAGTATTTTTCAAATCTATGAAGAGGGATGGAAAGACAACTCATGCATGGTTTTATTTGGAGAAAAGGAGGGGAGATGATGTGGGCAAAAAACAAGTCAACTACACCTAGTCTAGCTTTTCCTTTTGCCTTAAATCGTAATAAAAAAAGGCAACTTTTTAGAAAAAGAAAATATGCGCTTTGGAGGATCTAGAATAAAGCAGACATGCTAAATTGGGTTTCCAGGATGTTTCCCAAGTACTCTATGGCTCATTTTTAGCATGTGTTTACTTCTAGGAGTTGTAGAAGGAAACTAGCATAGAATGGAATCTAGGAAACTAGATAATAAGACAAAAATAATTAAATTAATGTCTAAGGTAGGTAACTATGGGTTCATTATTCTAACACCCCCCTTAAGCCTGACTTTATGAGTAGATATCAAAAAAATATAGGGCCTAGCAACAAGTCTTAGTCACCCTTTACCGTACTACTTGTCCATACAACCAAGGAAAGAGGCAAAAACCCAGTGGGAAAATCCTCCCTTAAACATGGACAGGAAAAACAAAATTTTGGAAATCTTGTCATCAATCATGCTTCACAACATGATCAGCAATTCCCAGCAGTGATTTGAGATTGCTAAAGGTTTTCTCACAAAAAACTTTGGTGAAGATGTATGCTACTTGTTCTGAAGATGCACGGAAGAGTAGATCAATGGTGCCATCATGCACAAGATGTATGATGTAGTGCATATGGATCTCAATGTGCTTGGTTTGCTGTCTCTGAACTGGATCATTGCAGATTCAAATGGTGCTCCGACTATCATAGTAAATAATAAATTCTCCAAGTATCCCCTGCAACCACAAGCATTGAGTTGTTGCATTTACAACTCCTCTATACTCTACTTTTGTATATGAGAGTGCTATGGCACTCTTCTTCTTGCTTGACCAGCTGATTGGTCCTTCTACAAGCATGAACACATATCCTGATGTAGACTTTCGATTTGTGTTGTCACCTTCCCAGTCACTGTCAGTAAACCCAATCAAATCAAGATCAGATTTTGCTTTGTAGAAGATCCCATGAGTTCTTGTTCCTTGAACAAAGTTTAGGATCCTTTTGGTTGCTCTCCAGTGCATTTCATGAGGCTAATCCATGTATCTTGAAGGCACGCCAACTGCATAAGATATATCAGTTTGAGTGTGTGTAAGATAAAGCAAACACCCAATCAATTGCCTATACCGTGTATTATTTACCATAGGATAAGAACCTGCTTCTTCAAGCTTAACTCTTGAAAGGAAGGGAGTCTTTCTTGGCTTGCAATATTTCATGTTGAACTTGTTCAGCAAATCCTAAGCATACTTGGACTGATGTACTTGGATTCCATGTTAGGATTGAGCGATTTCGAGACCCAAGAATTGGCTCAACAATACCAAATTTGTCATAGAAAATGCATGGTTTGTTGCATCCTTCAAGGAGGCAATCTCTTTATTTGAACTTCCTGTAATCATAAGTTCATCCACATACAAGAAAATAATCATCAAATAACCATGAATCAACTTCAAATAGGCATTAGGATCATACTTGCATCGAACAAAACTCAGTGATAGCAAAAAGCCATCAATCTTGGCATATCAAGCCTTGGGGGCTTGCTTGAGCCCATAAAATGATTTCTTTAACCTGCACACTAAAGATGGATTAGAAAAAAACCCTTTAGGTTGCTACATGTAAATCTCTTCAGTGATATCTCCATTTATGAAAGCACACTTCACATCCATGTGATGTACCTCCCACTGCTTCGAAGCTGCAATGGCTAGAGCTAGCCTTATGGAGTCCATCTTTGCCACTGGTGCAAAGGTTTCATTGTAGTCAATACCATGTACTTGTGAGTAGCCCTTGGCTACCAATCTTGCCTTATATTTCAAAGGTGAACCATCAACAGCAAACTTAGTCTTGAAAACCCACTTACATTGAACTAGCTTCCTCCCTGGGGGAAGATCAACCAGTTCCCAAGTGTTGTTCTTCTGGAGCGAGCTGAATTCGTATTTCATGGATGTTTACCATATTGGATCATGTGCTGCATATTCATATGTCTGTGGATCTGATTCAACCATCAGATAGCACTTCTCAGCAAATAGAGGATCTTTCACACAAAGGGCACTCTCAAATTGAGATCTAGTCCTCCGAGTGTCACTAGGATTTTCAGCTAACTCCCCGGCTGCATGAATGGTCTTTGCTGCCCATTTTGGTCTTGTAGGATTGTTAGGATATGCAATCAAATCATCATTATTAAACATATCAGAATCATCAAACTCATTAATCTCTTCACTTACAATCAATGGATCTGGTGGTGAAGAAAACCTCCAACTTCAACTGCTACTAAAGGCTCTTCTTGGAACTGAACAATTTTTTCAATGAAAGCTTTGTTAGTTCTCAAGTTGATCAGCTTGTGCCCTTTTGAATCTTCAGAATACCCAACAAATAGGCACTCTTGGCTTTGGGGCTGCAAATCCTTCCTCTTTTCAGTTGGAATTCTATCCCAAGCCTTTGAGCCAAAAATCCTGAAATGGGTCACATCTGGCTTATGCCCACTCCAAGCATCGAAAGGAGTCATACCATCAAGCTGCTTATGAGGCACCATATTATGGATTTAGGATGCATAGTTTATAGCCTCGGCCCAAAACTTCGGTGGCAAATTCTTAGCCTCCATCATGCAGGTTGCCATCTCCTTCAGTGATCTGTTCTTTCTCTCAACAACACTATTTTTCTATGGTGTGTAAGGGATTGAATGCTGAATATTAATACCTACATCTTTACAATACTGAGTGAACTCATACTTGACATACTCACCACCATTGTCAGATCTGAGGATCTTGAGTTTCCTCCCATACTGGTTTTTAACCAAGGCTCTAAAGACTTTGAAGAGGTCAAAAAATTCAAACTTATGCTTTAGGAAGTGAACCCAACAATACCTGGAAAAGTCATCTATGAAGTTCAGTGCATATTTTTCTTGACTCATGGACATATGAGGGAATGGACCAAAAATGTCACTGTGGATCATCTCAAGAGGTGCAGAGGTTCTCTCATGACTAGCTTTCTCATACTTGTGCTCTAGGTGTTTTCCTAGGATACAACCTTGACAGACTCCCTTAGAAAACTTGATCTTTGGTAACCCTATGACCATATCTTTTTCACTCAAATCAAAAAGATACTTGTAGTTAAGATGGTCAAATATTTCATGCCAAATATTGCTTGCTTCATTAGCATGAATCAGAAGAGCAGAGGGGTTTGAGTAGGGTAGAAAATGGGGAAACTTGTATACCTTCGAAGTGTGATCTACAACACCTTTTTCTATGACTTTACCATTCAAAATATCAGTGATTTAAACATCATCAAGGGAGAATATGACCTTCTTTGGAGACCCAGTATGAGTCATCTAATACACTGACAAGAGATTAGAGGAAAGACCTAGAACATACAACACATTATTGAACTTACTATGGTCAAGATCAATCCTTCCCTTCCCTAAACTGTCAATGAGAGAGTCATATCCCAAAAATATTGGTGGACCTTTCAACATGTCAAGAGAGGAGAATGTCTCTTTTGTCAAAACCACATGTCTAGAAGCTCCAAAGTCTATTGATGAAGTTAGGTGAGCTTGATGTGCCAGCAACCAAGGCATGCATTATTCTTCTCCGAGAGTTGGGTCAACATGTCAATTTGCTTCTTCATACAAGAGCTCTCAGGATTATAGCCCTTACTACAGTATGCACACTTGCTCATTTCTCCTTTGTTCTTCTTCTTCTGGGAGTTCTTCTTGGAACCTTGGGGCTCCTCTTGAGACTTGTTCTTGTCTCTTTTGCTTGGGCAGATTTTTAGATTTTTTCTTTCTTTTTGAATCCACCCTTGAATCTCCAGCAACCAAAGCTTGGTCTTTGGAAGGTTTGATGGTGCCCATCATCACCAACTTATCTTGCTCCTGTGTGAGGGATTCCATGAACTCTACAAGCTTAGGCATCTTCCAGGCTCGAGTTGTCAACTTGGTGGCATGGAAGGTCGAAAAAAAAAATGAATAGTCAGGACCAAGCTTAGAGAGTGTGGCTAAAACTAGTTTTTTTTCCTTCTTTTCGATCCCACACTGTTTCAACTGCAAAACAAGGGCCTTAAACTTGGAAAAATAGAGTTGCAAAGATTTGAAGCTACTGGGACTCAAGGAGATCAGCTCATTCTCAATTTTATGTCCTCTCATCTCATCTGTATTTCCAAAAATATCTTCTATCTTCTCCCACACTTCATTAGGTGATGTCAATCCATCAATATGGAAGAGGAGGTCTCTTGAAATGCTCAGACACAAAAGGTCATAGGCCTCATCCCTCCTGTTGTGCCATTTAATTTTCTCTGCAGCTGCATTGGGCTCTGGGTCAGTTTCCATAGTCACCCTGTAGAGACCTTTCGCTCTCAACAATATCTCCATCACATATTTCCACTCAAATAAATTGAATGGAGTCAAGATGATCTTTTGAGATTGGTCCATAGCTCAAAAATTGTGCCCTCCAGTCAACAGAATGCGCTCCCAGTTAAGATTTTGAACTTGAAATAGCAATAAGGAAGGAGATAAATTGATCTACAAAGTCTCTGATACCATGTGGAAATTGAACCCAAGAGATAGAACAATTACATTCACAAAATTCCTAATCAAACATGCAAAATTCACACCAAAGGAGACTGAAATTGGAGCATAACACTAATCTGTATTCAATAAGTGTACAATATCCAACCTTGTGAAGTAATAGGATGATTCAATATATAATTACATGAGAGAATTGAATCCATAAATATGCCATTCGAAATAGTCAAAAAGTAGGCTTACTAAACCTAGTCAAATCCCCCATAGGTGCATAAAACAGTTTCCAAATCTATGAAGATGCTCACGAATTTGCTAAGTCAAGTGGGAAAGATAAAGAGGGATGGAAAGAAAACTCATACATTCTTTTATTTGGAGAAAAGGATGGAGGATGATGTAGGCAAAAAACAATCAACTACACCTAGTCTAGCTTTTCCTTTTGCCTTAAATCAGAATAAAACAAGGCAGCTTTTCAGAAAAAGCAGATATGCACTTTGGAGGATCTGGAATAAATAAGACATGCTAAATTGGGTTTCTAGGATGTTTCTCAAGCACTCCATGACTCATTTTTAACATGTGTTGACTTCTAGGACTTATAGAAGGCAACTACCATAAAATGGAATCTAGGAAACTAGATAATAAGAAAAAAATAATTAAGATTAATGTTTAAGGTAGGTAACTATGGGTTGATTATCCTAACACACCCCACATCCTGCATTCCACATCCCACATGTGGAATGACCATTGTGGAGATCAAAGTTGCAAAAATCCAAATTTACCACAGTCATTTCTACATCCCGCAAGTTGCGGAAAGGGAATTGCGAAAAGAAGATTTCACCAAATGACATTTCTACATCCCGCATCCCGCGAGTTGTGGAAAGGGAATTGCGAAGTGGAGAATGCAGAGTCCAAACTTCTGCAAGGTGAATTTCCGCATCCCGCATCCCGCAAGTTGCGGAAGGAAAAATATGCGGAAATTCGATCTGTTCATGAAAATTTCTAAGTATTAAACTGATTTCCAACATCCAGGCCATCACTAATTCATTCAATATAACTTCATAATAACTTAGAAAATTCATTAAAGTAATTACACACATAGATGCATCATTCATGAAATATACAGCTGAAACAAAACACCTTTCATTCAAGCATTCATCATTTCATATTAATTTACAAACAAGTACAGTTGTAGGGATTGAAATACAAGAGGTACTTATATTTATCAGACACTTGTCCCACAACCAGCTATGTCACTGTAGCGTCCCACCCAACCATAGGCCAGTGTTCTCATCAATCTCTCAGCAACACTTCCACCCCTGAGCTAGGCATGATTTCCCCGAGGAATAAGGAACACTAGTAGACTTCCCCATAGCCAAGGATACAATAAAACTCAGCCAATCCAACACAGTTGGGTTTATCAGACTTACACTGCCAATGATTTACACATAGCTAAAGTTTATACAAGCCACAACCAAGCAAACATATGGGTTTATCAGGCTACCATCCAAGCCATCCTTCCAGTTGGATTTATCAGAATTACACTGACAATGATTTACACTTAGCCAAAATTCACATAAGACACATCCAAGCGAACACATGGGTTTATCAGGCTACCATCCAAGCCATCCTTCCAGTTGGGTTTATCAAGCTACCAAGGAGGTGGAAATACTAACTGCTACACTAGTGAGCTCAATCCCAGAGCTATGGACACCTACACCGGATCTAGACTGGATTCTAAACATTTACACACCCAACACAAGGAAGCATCCCCTTCTCTGCTACACAGTCCCTTGGGCCATTTCTTCCCTTCCAATGCTATTCAGGGTATGTAAAGAAGAAAACTAGACCTATAGATTGGTGTGTGAGGTTCCTTCACACACTAGGTTTATCAAACAAGTCCAGACTCCATTTCCATTCCCCAAATTAGTTCAGATGTAAAACGAGGATGTACACACAGCGATCTCAGTTCCGGGATTAACAAAATGTAACAAAAGCCAAGGAATACACACACACACCGCAATTACGAATTTATAAGCATTACCTGAGCCAGAATGAGTACTGCAATTACCAAAAACAAAATCATTTTCTGGTCATTCAATTCAAAAACACAAATCAGA
>LPNX011108954.1:55782-69422 GCA_001517045.1 Pseudotsuga menziesii
TAAGGCCTAACCCTAAAAGGACTCAAGGCTCGACCTCTCCGCAAACCGAGAGAATGTGAGCATGTCTTACCAATTGAGCTAACCCTTGGGGCTAACTTATGACAATCTATAAAGTAATGTAATGATTATGTCTCCTTTGCATTATGATATAACCCTAAGTGTTATGATATATAATATTATTATGACACATTAATTAATTAATTAATAATGTATTTATAATTAGATTTGATTATAATTAATAGTATTTATTTTTTGTTGCTAAATTTCTGTGGTGGTTAGTTATTGATGTTGTTGTTGAAGAAACCACAGTATCGAAAGGACCAAGTCGACCTTTCGGATCCATATCATGATCCATCCTCAGGACACTGTGGAATGTGGAGAGAGTGAGAGTCCTTGATAAATACTGGAACCTGGTAAAAAGTCTAGGGTCGGCTGCAGAGGCTAGGGTTTGCAAGGTTAAATTTTTTTAATTCTATTCTAATTGCAAGGTTAAATTTTTTTAATTCTATTCTAATTCTATTCTAGTATTTATTTAATAATAATATTTTAATAAATAAATAATTATTATATTATAATCAATTAATTAATTAATAATGTATTTATAATTGGATTTGATTATAATTAATAGTATTTATTTAATAATAATATTTAAATAATTAATTAATTATTATATTATAATCAATTAAAATATTAATTATAATAAAAAAATTGTATAATAATTAATTGTACCATATTAATTTATTATTATTTTCGAGATATGCTTATGGGCTCAATTTTATTAATGTAATGTGTGTGAATATGCTAAGCTTAAATTAGGCACATACTTTTTATATTAATGTTTTTTCCTATAGTATGTGCCAAAATTCCTTAATGGAACACATTAATAAAATTAATGTAGTTGTTTTTAGTTTATAGGGAATGAAAAATTTTCTTCCTACATAATCATACATGATATAATATATTTATGTAAAATAGACTTAAATATCTATCCATAATACTGTTTCAGTACTGATATAATATATATTTATGTAAGTATCTATCCATAACACTGTTCAATACTTTTATTTTTCATATATATATATAATGTATATAATTTATATGCATTCTCAAATGAAATAGAAAATATAATTAATTAATCTCAATGTTACACATAATTTACATGCATTCTCAAATAAAATAGAAAGCTTGATTAATTAATCTCAATGTAGGAACAGAAACATAAAAAAAAAAAAGTATGGTTCCAATTATTTGTCAGCATATCCAAATTTGCATTTTAGTGCATAAAGGGAAATCGGCAAAGGGGCTTCCCAATTTTGAAGTAAAGAATGATTTTTATTTATTTTTTTTATTTGTACTTTATACCTGTTTCAAAGCAGTAGGATAAAGTGAAGACATAAATTATGCTAATTTATGTATGGTTCTAGAAAATGAGGTAACAGAGTTATATCACAGTCTTACAATGTTTAAACTGTTTCAAAGCATGAAGGATAAAGTGAAAACACAAATTATGCTAATTTATGTATGGTTCTCGAAAATGAGGTAGCAGAGTTATATCACAAGTTGACTTAGAATTATAGTTATTTTTATGAGTCGAATTAGTGTAAACAAAATCAGTGCTACCGATTTATCTTAGAAACAATTCCAAGACACATATCTTAAACATGTGAAAATGAAATATAGTAAATGAAAACATTTCCAACAATACTCAAATATACATCTTACACTCGAGGTGAACAAACATCCAATGCAAGCCATGACCCAGATGAAGTTATGACTGAAAAACCTAAAATAAAGGAAAAATGAAATTACCCTGTAAAATTGGATTTTTTATGAAATGTTGTTGGATTTAGTCATTTAAGTTACATGATGAACTATATTATATAATTTTAATATGAATCTTTTAAATTTTTGTTAGATTTGTCCATTTCAAATTTACAAAATCAATTATATATATAAATAAATTTAATGTGAGTGTATTTATTTTTTTACTTTAATGTATGTAATGTTTTAATTTTGTATTGAAAATATTAATAAATAGAATATTTAAAAATATTTAATATTTTTTTAACATTATGTATTTACATTGAAATTAAATATTAAAATTTATTTATATATATTGTGAAAGCATTATTCAACTTTTGAAACACATTCAAAGTGTGTGATTAATATAAAAAAATAATAATAACTTTATTTTCAAGAGATCTTTTATAAAATTCTTAGTTAGATTTAGTCATTAAAATTCATAATATATATATAATTAATTTTGATGTTGGTATTGATATGATGCATCCAAACTTGTCATATTTTAATTTGTATGTTATATTTTAATTTTGCATTAAAATGAGATTAATAAATAGAATATTTATAAAACAATTAATAGTTTTTTCAAAATTATGTGGCCACATTGAAACTAAATGTTGAAATTTATCCATGCATTGCCAAAGCACCATTCAACTTCAATTTCAAACACATTTTAGATGGGTGGTTGGTATAGAGATTTGTTTCTCGTTTGGCACATTGATCTATTCTTGGTTAAGAAAGTGTAACATGTTCATATTATAGCATTAAATTTCAAGCTTAATGAGGAGTAAAATAAAATAAAAAATTATTGCAACCATAGAAATAAACCAACTTGAAAAAGACTCAAGATATACAATTTAAAGCTACATTGGCAACTTAAAAAATAAATATGTTTATGACAGATATATCAAATATTAAAATTAAAGAGTGACTTACAAGTAAACAAAATCAATTTTTTTGGCAAAGCAAACTTTTGTCATTACTCATCTTCAAATTATAAATTGCCTGGTAAAGTTTTATAATAAAAATTAATGTGAATTAAGTGAAACTATGAATTTAGAAAAAAATCCTTGAAGCTTTTAGAAAAGTTTTCACACAAAAAAAACAAGTGTGCTTGTCCAATTATTAACTTTTTCAAACAAAAAACAATGAACTTGAATATATACAACCTTCAAATGCATAAAGATTCAAAATGAATTGTCATGTTTGGAATTTGTTACTTAATTTTGTTCCTCTTTAAGCCTTCAACCAACTAGTTTAAGTATACGTCTCCAATGCACTATCACGTGTATGAAGTATTGGAATCTTATTATTATTATTAATTTTGTTACTTATTATTATTTGTATGATAATAATTTTGAAGTATTGGAATCTTGTATCATTATCACGTGTAAGTTACGAATTTTTTTTAATAGATATCTGTACAATTTTAATTTAGGTAACGATCACTATCAACCTTTTCGATTCATTACTTAGAGATAATGAGGAATATATTGATTTAATTCTCTTAATAGTAATTAAGAAAATTAAAGATAATTACAAGAAGTGGTGTCATTTCTTGTTCTGAAGTTCAAAGGATTCTCGTCTTATCTTACAAAGTTCCAATGGCGTGTGACCATATGATTATAAGACAGCTACGTAACAAAATAAGACAGCTACGTAACAAAAATGCCAAAATGGATAGGGACTGGGTTGTCACGCACATCTGGAAGCTTTTGGAATTCAGGGTCAGGGGATCGGTATTACTTTTTAATTATATTTTAAATATTAAATCCATTTTAATATTTAATTATATATTAAATCTTAGCGGTGTAAATACATTTTTGAAAGATTTGAGTTTTGAAATGGTTTTGATCTTTTTCAGAGTCATGCATGTTCTTCCGTATTGCCAGCGAAAAAGAAAATCAGTGGATTCAATCAATGATTTATCGTTCATTCACACATAAGATTACTGCTCACCGTCAATATAACAAACTACGAGTCAATTATCTTGGCCTGATGTGCATGGAGAGAGACTATCAACTTGAGTTACTTGTCAGTGTCAAATTTTCTTTTGCTTTTGGAAATGCGACTTTATATTATTCTGATTTATGAGTCGAATCAGTGTAAACAAAATCAGTGCTACCGATTTATCTGGTCTCCGGTTGGTTTCGTGTGCGGTCGGTGGAATTCAAAATTTATTCATTCGTTTGATATCGCTGCATGATATGCACACAAGTATGCCAGCAGCAACCGCCTTGTAAACGACCAATAAACAAAGCCGCCTTCAGAAAAAGTCTGATGCAACTGCAGAAGATGGGAAAGATAAAGATGACAAATGGCCAGACACCGCGTGAGAGAGATAGGGAAGAACTGAGGTTGGCCGGTGACAGACAATCAGACTCTCCTCGGGATTCAGGAAATCATTGCAATTAAAAACCAATTTATTTTTGTCACTTTAAAGCCACCAGCCGCGGCAAACGCAGATTGGACCATCAGACATGCACGCAGGTACTATCAATATGAATTCTGCTGGCGTTTATTCCAAAGCTCCGTGCAACACTGCTTCAGTAGAATCGCAGATTTCCATCTCTCCCCCTACCCCACCAATTTGTGCCGGGTCTTGGGGCACAAAGTCCCACGCCTACGTCACCTATATCAACCAATAAAAAACAAGATAAATCAATATTCAAATAATTCCCAAAAAAAAATTAATACAAACTATAACAAAAATTATATAATTTTGTTAAAGTTGCAACAAATTACTTCAACTAATCACCTTGAGCGATTCATATATATCCCCTCGAGCGGGGACATAACAAAACCACGAAGGAAGGGGAGAGGCCTAAAGGTTTGCCCCTGAGACCTCTACCCCATATTAAAACGTGTTACCAATAGGCTACGGCCACGATCCTTGATATGGATTGGGAAGATATGTTTTCAAGTTGAAGGCAGGATTGGCACCTGAAAAATGGGTGTGTGGCCCTATGTCTCGGGCCCCAAAAATACCCCAAAACCACTATATAAACCACGCTTAGAGCCATGGTTCAGGTACACAAGTGATAAAACAGAGACCACGAAGCTCAGCGCGGGAACGAATCTTGAGGAAAGTACAGGAATAGTTCTTGAGGAATTGTACAACCATTAATGGGAACGAATCTTGAGGTGGAATCTATATAGTCAGTGTTTTTCTCTTTTCTACAGATAGAGTTTTCTCGATTTGTGTGTCAGTGGATGCCTCGGGCAATGGTAGTCAAGTTTATAGTCATTTTTCTCGAAATTTCGAGAGGATCGCAATGGTGTTGTCTATTTCTGGGTTTGACTCATACAAAATAGAAGTGGTTCCAGAAACCCATTTATGTAAGCTTTAAAGACTTAATAAGATCGACCTTCTCATTGGAAGTGGCCCGAAGACGTTGCCCAAGAGGGGTGAACTCCGTTATCAATTCTAATATTTTATTTCCATTGTTTTCATATTGTTTATTTGCTTATGGGTGTATTTTTAAGTATTTAAAGTTCAGTCTCAAACCCTGTTTATGTGTTTTTAACATACAAAGTTCACATGTAATTTTTAATGGTTAAAAAAAAATCCTGAAATTTCAGATCAGCACTTGTCACCCACGCACCTAAATTCAATGACAAATGCATATGATTCTTTTGTTTATTTATTACTTGAGCCTTTTTTCTACTACCATGTTCTAATATACTTATATAATAATGTCTAAGGTGGGGATGTTACATGCAAGTTTTCTTGGTTTTGGGTTTCTAGTGTAAATATCTATGTAATGTGTGTAAGCCATTGTTAATTCTTGCATTCTAGATTCTATTTGTTTTTTTTTCTTACATAGGTTTATAAAAATATTCACTTTCTCCCCAAATATTCCCCATTTATATCCTTATGCACCCATCTTTGTTTCCAAACACACAAGGTGCATTGTTATAGTTATGGTAGACACTATTTCACCATGGCACATTTTGTCACGTCCCCACCCTTCTACCGACGAGAGGACACGACTATAATGCTAACAATCTGGGAAACTAAGCCCCATGAACATAAAATAAAATGCATTGGAAATAAACATACACAGATGCATAAATTACTATCAAACAACGGAAGCATTTACATTTCATTCAACACATTAACATGTTCATCATATTTATAAATTAAACATAGTTGCAAAGATTTAAGCACAAGAGATACTTATCTTTAACAGAATCTTGTCTTGCAACCAGCTACGTCGCTGCAATGTTCCACCCGACCATAGGTTAGTGTGCTCATCAATCACTCAGCAACACTGCCACCCCTGAGCTAGGCATGATTCCGCAAGGAATAAGGGGAAACTAGCAGGCTCACACGTAGCCAATGATACACCAAACTCAGCCAAGCCAACACAGTTGGGTTTATTAGGCTAATAGGGAGCTGGAAAGGTTGGATGCTAAGCTAGTGACCTCAATCCAAGATCTATGGACACCTACACCAGAACTAGCCTGACTTCTAAGACATCCACACACACCCAACACAAGGAAGCATACCCTTCTCTGCTATGCAGTCCCTCGGGCCATGCCTTCCATTCCAATGCTATTCAGGGGGTGTAGAGAAGAAATTTAGCCCTCTAGCTCTGTCTTTGAGGCTCCTACACACAATAGGTTTATCAAGTAGGCTTAGACCCCATTTCTACTCCCAATTCAATGCAGGCCAAAGCCAAAAGATGCACCACAACACAATACGATTTCTGGGTTGGATGAAAAGTAGTTCCGGCAACAAAAACAAATTTCCAGAATGGGTAAAACTGGCCCTTTAGAAGCAATATGATTTCCATAGACGTTTTGGCCCTATCATGGCCAAAACGAGCTCAATAACACCCAAAATCGTGGATCTCCTCTCCCACTCACTGGGCATTTCCAGAAAAATGATTTCCAGCTTGGAAACAATGGAGAAAAATGCAGCAAAACGTGGGGAAGGAAACTCGGTCGTTGATAATCACCAAAAACAATTTCTCATACTGAGCAAAGTGAGGCAACAACCAAAAACGTGAATGGTTTCACACACATGAAGTTCTGAATGCCTGAGAGAGCTCACATGAAGAAAAAATGGTGGTGCCAACATCCAAACATGAAAGCATGGTAGAATGGCCTATGTGTTTGGGTTTTCACTTGCCCAAGGAGTCAAAATTTGTTTTCCAAAAACTGATGGCATCTCCAATTCGAATTTGGGTTGTCATACCTTGCCCATCCCATGCAATAACCAACTCAACCAATTTTTGGCAGTAATAAATGATTGGGTGAGTAAGACAAGAAAGGTAGTTGATAGTTTGGTGAGTTTTCCCTTTTACATTTGGCGTTTCCCCATTGGCCCCAAAGGTTTGAATATCCCCCACCCACCCATATCCTTAGGAAATCATGCCCCCATCTCATTATTGTTGCATTGACATAGTTGGTTGTGGGTTTTTAATTAATTGCATATTTACATGATGATTTAAAATAACATGCCTGGCTAACACAAAATACCATCGACACCGATTTAATCACCGAAACATAAAAATGATAATCCATGGTGGGGTTTTTTGCCTTTATCTCCACACCATGATTAATTACAATATATACATCATATACATTTGATGCAAATGGGGTCAAAACCGGGGTGTTACACATTTGTAGGAAGCCATGCATTCAAGGGAATATATAGGGAGGAGTCATCTAGTACTTTTCATGTCCACAAGGATTCACCCAATGGTGCTCATGTTACAAAGGACTCACCCAACGTTGCTCATGGTAGAGAGGATTGATTTGGATCGGACCAATAGAGTTGAGAGAGTACCATCTTACCTTGAAGATAAACATCAAGCACTGATGCCAGTGTTGCTACAATTGAAATAGAAACTGGTATAGTTCTTTCTACCATGGAAATGACCAGCTACAAAGTTAAACAATACAACAATACAATACAATGAATCGCAAGTGAGGTGAGGTGAATATGTTTTTTTTTAACAGAAACTAAAAAGGAGTATATTATAAAAGGGATGTGCACAGCCATTCAGTACATAACAAAAAGAGAGGAAGGATATTCCTGTAGAGCAGAGATAGAGCATTGTAGGCTAAGCCTGCAAAGAGTCCAAAAAACTATATACAGAGTTCTGCCATGATAACTAACGGAACGGGCAGTATATACCCTTATATATTGCTTACATAATAAAAGAAAAAAAAACATGTATCCATAAAAACCAGATTACAGGTGGCCTCTGAAGTGAACTGGCTGCACAACTGATTCTTCCTCCATCTGACGCTCCCCTTCAACAGTTACTGCATTGTTCCTACTGCCCTGGTTCACGGAAATAAGTCGCGCAAGGTCCTCCTGTATCCTATCCACCTTCCCCATCATCTCACGCAAAGAGCTTTCATTATCATCGATCCTGGAGTCATGATTGCTGATTTGAAGGGAAGTGTAGCTTACAGTGTCCTCCATCTTTTTTATGACACATCCTATCTCCCTGTTATCCATGATTCCTATGGAAACTATCTCATACAACCGTCTCAAACTTTTCTTGATGTCCTGGATGCCGGCATTGTCCCCTGGCTGAGCCATTCTGCCAAAATCAGAGAAAATAACTAGACAGTCGAACTGCCTGAGCAAAGAATCAGCAGTTAAATTACTACACGAGCCCTCAAGCGCTGAGCAATTAAGAATGCAGTTGAGCACTAACAGTTCCTGTTGGAGCACCGAACCCCCTTGACCGTCAAAGCAGACCAGTGTTCCAACCGCGCCCTCCTGCCACCCAGAACAATTGCAACCTAAGACACAACGCCTGTCAAAACGGGTGGAATTTATACCTGCACCAGAGCCTCAAGGCCACAACGCAGAGGTGAGGTGACAGCAGCAATTGGAGAAGGCTGCGAGAGCCAGCCTCTCCTTAACAAATGAACGCGTCAACGGGAGAACCTGCCAGGGAACACCATGTAATTGCCCTCCCTCTATACCAGCCACTACCTCCTGGAGAATTCGAGACCTGTCTTTCGATCCGAACGGAGCCGAGACCGAGAGAGAATGCATGAATTCACAATGGAGCGGCATAAAGAGAGACTCAGGTTCAGAACAAGCGTGCGGGGGAGGATGGCAATAATCCCACCGCCTCTTCAATTTAATGCAGGGAGATCTCGGAAGGAGGGAAGGCCAGACCGTAGACCACGCGGCCAAGAGAAAAGCGATGAGAGGACGGGCGAGTAAATGAAGAGAGCCGACGAAGTGAAGGGGGCCAGCTGCCAAGGGGAGGGCCAAAACGAGGAGGGGGAAAGAGATAAAGGGGGGAGAGGCTAGAAGAAGGAGGGAAAAGGGAAGGAGGCGATGGATAGAGGAGAAAGAAGGGGAAGGAAGAAAAGAAAGAGTGGGAGGCGAGAAAGATAGGGGAGAAGGAGGGAGGGAGGGGGTATTTTTGTTAAGTTGGGGGTGAGTCAATTGAGCAAAAAGGAAGATCCAAGAGACGGATAAGTAAGGAGAAAACATCCAGCGCCTCATTAGGGAAAAGGATTGGGGGAGGGCTGGCCTCCGTTCAGACTGTAAAGTCCTTGTGGGAGGGAGGCTCCCACGTTAGCCATACTATCCGCTGCGGTATTATTTTGCCGAAGAATGTGATAGATCTCATAGGAGTTGGACATGAGAAGCTTGGCTTTCCCATGTAGCCGATGACACTTGATAGCTCCTGAAGGATATCCATTGACCATCTTGTAAATGACGTGCCTCGAGTCCCCGAATATCAGAACCCTGTGAATCTTCATATTGTGTAAAAGGTGGAGACCCTGAGTAAGGGCCAACCATTCCGCTTCGTTATTGGTTCTTCTTCCAAGCCCCCAAGCAAAGGTCTGGTCAACATATCCTTCGGGATTCAAGAGAATCCCCCCCGCGCCTGCCACCCCTAGGTGAGGTGAATATGTTATCCACTATATAAAATTTGAATAGAATTTATATGTGAATATTTATGAAATTATAAACTAAAATTTTAATCAAATTGTAATTTTCAAATATGGTTTATTGGCAAATAGCCTGGTGATTGTGATTTTAAATATAGCCTTGTAAATATAAAAAGTATTTCTAAAAAATATTTATAATTTAATTCTTAACCATTTATTAAAACTACAAATGTGATTCAAACAATCTTAAAATTATATAATTCCCACAAAAATCACCCCAAAAAACAATAACTATAAAAAGTGGATATAATACATTCAACCAACTATTCGTTGTGCTTGATAGCTATTGAATAAGGAGGGAATGAGAAGCAGGTTGCCAAGAAGGATGCACATTAATGCTCAACCAAATAGCCCTGAACAAATAAATAGGAAGTGAAGCTCGCTCGATCGAACAACCCCGAGCATATGAAAAGGAAACATAGGATTATCCATCTCGTTATTATCCTAATTAATTATCCATTTGTATCCCTATTATCCATATTAATTAGTTATTACCCATGAGATCTTCCCCCATCCTTTCCTTTCCTCCCTAAACCAATTACTAGGGATAAATGTAGATAGGTGGAGAAGACTTATTGTTCTAGTTTAGACATATAATAATTAATTACAAATGTCGTCCCTCTGAGTCTTTAGTTGACTCATTTATAATGTGTGAAAATATAAAAAAATATACACAACAAATTATCATTAAGGATTTAAGTAAGCAAAAAATGTTTTTATTTTTGAACTTTTTATAATAATAAAAAAAAACCAACCAAATTATCATTAAGGATTTAAGTAAAGAAAATATGTTTTTTATTTTTTAACTTTTTATTAAAAAAAACTAAGATAACTTGAGGGAGTTCTATTTATGGTGAGAAGTAAAAGTATTATTATAATAAAATTTTATGAAAGTAAGGTATAGCGAGTATTGGCGTTGAACTCTCTTCGACCTAGGTTTAGTCTCCTTTGCGCGCAACAAATTCCAATATATTGTCCCGATAGAGCAAGGCTCGGTCAGTAGCACCTGTGAAGCAGATGTAGTCTCACCTGAGATATCTTTCTATGGGTAACTGTCAAAACCAGGTTTCTGCAGTTGGGTGGGGGATCTCTTGTCCCTTGGTGTTCTACCAAGGTGCTCAAAAGAGGCTGATGGGTGGGATATTCATATTTATTACACACCGTTAATATGCGATACAAGTCATCCCTCAATAAGTATTATAACAACAAACCCAATGCAACATAGTCACATTCAACAATAACAGTGCAACAAATACATATAAACTCATTCATAAGAAAATACATAAACACATATTCACAGTAACATATATATGCATCTCAAGCACATTCATCATTCACATGTTTGACACAATATCTAATGTGAAAACCCATCCTAGAAAAACCACAAAGGCGCTCTTCATCTGACATGAGAAATATATGGCACCTTTGGTATGCACACTAAGCTGTAGACTTTGCTCTAGATATTTCTTTCTTATCTATATAGACTTCTTCCTCCTCTCATGCTCTCTAGTATTATATCGATATTCTTTCTCTACTGGACTCTACTAATGATCCGCACACAACATGTATTAACTCAACTTCCTCTATGACTCCACTATCAATCTGCACACAACCTCAATCGACTCAATCTCTTCTACACTTCTTTGCACTCGGTTGCCTGGTCTTCGGCTCTTCTCTATGACTCAACACACTAACAAACAACAAAAATTACAAAAGATAACACATGGTATGGAGCCAACTAACTAGGAGATAATTCTCCAGGAGCGAAATGACTAGAGATTGTCTAACCCGTATACAACTTGGGTTCCTCCTTTTATAGACTTTTGCATGTCGCTTTCAGCCAACTTCATACAGTTAGCTAATAGGTTGTCTTTCTTATTCTATCGACACATGTCAGTAGGAACTAACGACCTGACTTACAAAGATGCTTTAATACATGTGGCTTCCACCGACTCTAGCTGACCTTGTACCCATGATCTTTCCAAACTGTGATTTACAGTCATTATGCCATTGCACGTCTTCTAACTTGTTTAACTCCATCGCATCCTTCCCTGTTGCATCATTTCCTTATGTCGATGTTTCTCTTCTGTTGTGGACTCTCTTCTATCGCAAAATATTTTCTATTGCTAACTCTCTTCCGCCACTACTTCTTTCCTTAGATCTTTCTTCTTTGTCTGCTTGTCTTCCTCCTCTATTGCATCCTCCACTACTACATTTTGACCAAAAATCCGACGGCCGTCATGTCGGATTTTCGACACTTCCCTGTCGCATGTACGACACTTTGGTTTTTTTTGAAGTGTCGGAAACTTGGCGTCGGTTAGGCGACACTTAAGTAACCGTCGCTTAAGCGACACTTAAGTAACCGTCGCTTGAATTTAAATCGTCGGTTATCCGACACTTATTAAGCGACAATGAGGAAATTTTTTAAAAACTTTTGCACCCGAAAGCGTCGCTTAAACGACGGACAGACAGGGAAACTGTCGGATAAGCGACGGATAAGAAGCATAACTGTCGGATCAGCGACATAAATCACTATCGCTTAAGCGACGACACTAAGGGAAACTGTCGGATAAGCGACGGATTCAAAGAAGAACTGTCGGAAAAGCGACGGTTATTAAGCGTCGCTTAAGCGACGCCTGCTGCAATTTTTTTTTTAAAAAAAAATTGTGAAACTTTGTTTAATAGGTATTCCTGCTGTAACGTATTCCTTCCTTTATCCATCCAAAAACACAGTGATACAAGTCCAATGGATTTCCAAATTGAATGCAATAACACCAATAATTCACTCTTATACAACTCTTATACATCAGACGGGAACCACCATATCTTACAAGTACTGCAGATTGTTCAGTTGGCCAAGCTGGGAAACCAATGAACCAGAAAGTTGTGCATTTCCCAAGTCCCTGAAAGTAAGTAAGATAACGCATAAATAAGCCAGAGAAAGTTACAAGACAGAATCTCATAAAATAGCATTTTGCTGAAATAATACCTCTCAATTGGTTACACTGATATTTGCTCAACAATCAGGATACGCAATATAAATACTTACACTCTTATCACACTGTTATCATTGTTGCATGTAACATGAAACCATGTACATGGATTGACAAGGGTTGGATCCCAACTCTGTAGCACATTGTTTGGGTCCTGCAAGTTTGTCCGAAGATTATGCAAAGCATCACCTGCTCATGACATGCAAGATAATGTATATATCAGGTATATTGTAATACTGCTGTGACTCCATAACAAAAATTAAGACCAATGCAGTCAATATAGAATAAACATTCAAGATATATTTTGTTAATAAATATAGTTTAAGCAGATAGATTTTAATATGTCCACTAGCTGCCAATGGGAGTGAGATAAACAATATCTTTCCAGCTGCACAGGCACCAAGGTACAAGAACCCACTCCCCTCCATATGTAATCTAGTAAAAGAACTTCTGTGAAAATGACGGCCTAAATACCAATGCTCAGGGAACCCTTAAAAACAGAGATTAAAAGATCATGGAAAACTGAAGGGCCTCTCTCTTCCTTCAGGACACAAAATGCATAATCACTTTGTGATGTGGAAACTGTAGTAAGATTCAAAAGGTTCAGTGTGTGATCAAACAAAAGGGTCGGCAAGCAGGTCACTATTTTGCTCTGCCAAATGTCAACAGGCAAGGCTGAAGCTAAAACCAGAAAATGACAATGAATCTGACGCCACCTTAAGCAAAATCTGTCGTAGAATCCAAGGCCAAAATAGGCAGGAAGAAACTGGTGATACATTTTTGCAGGTGTAGAAAAAGAGACCATATCTTGTGTAAGGCCGTCCTTTAGGATCTTTCTCTCTAATTAGGTATACAATGTACATGGTCTGAAGGTGAAGGTCAACATCTGGAGCATAAAATAAAAAT
>LPNX011108954.1:76334-87136 GCA_001517045.1 Pseudotsuga menziesii
AATAAAAAATCCATGCGTCGTCGGAAAAAACCGTCGGATTTTGGATCAAAATCTAGTAGTGCTCCTTCCTTACGAATTCTTCTACCTTTTCCTTCCTTCCTTCCTACTTATTCTACCTTGTCCTTCCTCCTTCTGTAGTTTCTTCTATCGCATCTACTTTTCCTTCTTTTCCTTCTTATGTTCTTCCTTCTCTACTTCTGTCGCATCTCCTTTTACTTCTTGTGACCTAACTCTTTTCATACTTGGGAAGAATTCTAACTGAATTCTGTGTATCTTTCCCTAGTCCCAACATGCCCCCAACACTCACATGTGGCTCGTCTCAAGCCACACAAGGCTATTCTTCCACTTCTTGACTTTTGTTGACTTTGCTTTGAAAATATTGCATGACTTTCATTACTTTATCTACCTCATGTCACTCATCTTCCTCTACTTTCTGTAAGTTTTCCACAAAGTCAGAATTAAGGTTTTCCAACTGTACAAGCCTTGTTTCTTCCACTGCTCGTTGTATTCTCTGATGTATAGGATGAAAAATTCATGTAATTCACTCTGCTTCAAACTCCAACTCTTCAACTTTATTTGCTCATTGTTGTTTTTATGGGCACAACACCGTCACTTATTGTTGCAATTTCTTAATCTATGTCGCCTTAGCCATCTTCTGTGCTAAGGGTAACTATTTCATCTCATTCTTCACCTGAGTTACATTTGTCTTGGTTGTGCATAGCTCCTATATGCGACTTCCTCTAGTTCGACATATTCAATCAAGGCTTCCCAAGTCTGAGAGACTTGGTCGCCAGCCTTAGCACATAGTTCCTCTACCTCTTATATCTTCTTCGCAGCTTATGTTGTTGCTTTCCTTCTTTATTTTATCGATTAAAGTTATTGTTTTGGAGTGGTAGGACGAACGATGTGGAAAATCTCATCATCATCATTGATTCTAAAATTTGAAGACGAGATCTGAAGTGTTTTCCTGCGCATTTTGTCCTTTGGCTCCTTCCCTCTCACAGAAATACCTTGCTACTCAACTTCTTCTGCGTCAGCAATACAACTCGAAATTTAATTGTCTTCTTTTTTTTATTAATGATAAATTCTACCATCTCATCGACGTATTCTGTTTCTTCGACGATGAAATCCACCATCTCATCGATGCCTTACTTTTCTTTGTCAGAATTTTCCATTTCATCTTCTTCTTTTAAACACCATCACCAACTATATTTTGATATTCTTGTACAAATGATGGTGATGATGGTGGCCTTTATCTTTTTTTTTCGTTATCTAAACGCTGGTTCAACCTAGCGGGTTCTAGAAATGGATATTGTGCACTCTGGTGAATCATTCTACAATTCTATCCAATGGTTTCGGTGGAATTTCATTTGGCTTCAACTATGGCTTCTTCATCCTTTATCAGCAACGCTGAGAGATATTTACTCTTGCGGGAACCAAAACGCTTCTTCATTGATGAACCCAGTAGGTCGGTTCATATCCTTATCTCAGGGATGAGTGAAAATAGCTTAAATTTCAATCCCATCCCTACCTGTAGTGGAACATATCTGGAATCATATTCCTCAATCAACATAGGTAGCATACCTTAATCGTGCATCCTATGAGTGCAGTGTCACTAGTATTCATAGTAACCATACTTCTGTAAAAAACAAACTTACTTCAACCCTAGGAGTTGCAAAGAACAATTTTTCATTCCAGTGTATCTGATTAAATTGAAAGTGAAGGGTGAATGCAAGTAATACCTACTCGTTCAATTGGTCATACCTTAACAGGTGCAACCATCGAGCGGAATAGTGGCAACACAATCCATCACATGGATCACTTATCTGAATCATCATACAAAAACTACCATGTAACACACCACTTTTCGCTATGACGTCATTGAAATCATGACTGAAGTGACTTAAAAGCACGCTGCAAAAATCTCCCAGAATTTTCAAATTAATTCCCTACAGCTATCATATCTAAAATGAATGGCATCCAGTTGTCATATATGTGAATCTCATATTTATTGCAACAATGTCGCACTCCTTGCGACCAGTTTTATCCCTTATTCAAGTTTATGTTTCTTGCGACAGACTATGTGTCTTCGCCTTGAATTTCTAGTCTTTGCAAGATAGCAAGTATATGAGACTTCATCTTTTTACGATGGCAGACTAGCAGTATGAGGCCAAGAAAAAAATTTCCCTCTTATTTTCTTTCTTTTCTTTCTTTTCTCAATAATTTTTTTATGCAACCAAATTGTTGCTATCATGATACGAATTCATCTAAATTCCATTCACCATTCCTTGGACTTCTGTTCCATCTAACTTGAGCAATTTCACTGCTCCTCCATCAGTGATATTTGTGACGATATATGGTCCTAACCAATGTGTTCTCAACTTTCTTGGATGCTTGAAAAAATTGTTATAATACATAAGAACAAGTCCTACGACCTCAAAGTGATTGCTCTTAATGTATCGATCATGCCATGCATTTTTCCTTTCTTTTTCAAAATTTTAATGAAATCCTGTGACAAAACGTTCTTCTTCCAGCTGCACAAGTTGTGACAATATTTCTTCGACAGCATCAACATCTATCATTTGTGTGATCGCAACAATTCTTAAGCTTGGGATAATATACTCCATAGGAATCACAGTTTCCTACCCATACACCAAACAAAATGGAGTTTTCCCTATCAATTTCTTATAAGTTGTGCGATATGCCCATAGTACCGCTCATATTTTTTTATCCCAGTCATCTCTTTGGGAATTACAAATCTTTGTCAATGTGTTTTCCAGAATTTTGTCAAAGGCTTCAATAGCTCCATTTTCTTGAGGGTGATAAGGTGTTTCCCTTCTATGTTGAATATGGAATTCCTTTGTGATTTCTACGATCAACTGGTTGACAAAGTGTGTACTGTGATTACTTATTAAAATATTTGGGCATCCAAATCGTATAAGAACATTCTGAAATAAAAACTTCGTAGTGGTCACAGCAATACAATCCTTTATTGGCATTGCTTCAGCCCATCTGGTTAAGTAATCAGTTGCAATAATAATATAGCATGAGCTTTCCTATCAAGATGATAGGACCCACAAAATAAATGGCCCACTTATCAAATTCCTACAACCTTATTTTAGGTACTAATCGAATTTCGTCGCATCATGACGGATTTCCAATCCTTTGACATACATCACAGCTGCGACAATAATATTGGGCATCGACATGCATGGTGGGCCACCATAATCCTGCTTGCAAAATCTTGTGCGTTGTAGGTTTTCCTGCTTAGTGGTATCCCACAATACTAGCATGTGCTTCATTTAATATCAATGGTCTCTCGTCATTCAAAATGCGGTGACTAAGAATATCATCATGGCCCATTTTATACAATTGTCCAGCGATCAACTGGAAATCCACAGCTCGCACAAACAACTATTTCTTCTACACAATGGTGAATTTAGCTGGCGTATAACCAGTCTCAAAAATTGTATGATATCTCTATAATGATCATCAAACATGGTTATCGCAAATAGTTTCACATCAAGGATATTTTCACCCAGGTTACTAGGATCTTCACCACTTTGTATCCTTGAAAGATGGTCTGGTCCCAAATTCAATTAACCGAATTTAACAATTATTTCATAATCAAATTCTTGGAAGAGGAGAATCCATCAGCATACCTCCCCCCCCCCCAACACTGTCTTATTGACTAGGTATTTCAATGCAGAATGGTTAGTGTACATCTTAAAATGTCCACCCAACAAATAATGTCTGAATTTTTGCAGTGCATATACCATCGCTAAACCTTCTCTTTCTGTCGTGGTATATTTTTTCTCTGTAGTCAATAGCTTCCTGGTAGCAAAGCTAATGGGATGATCGATCGATCCTTCACCAGGTTGCGTCAACACAACACCGAGTCGACAGACGATGCATCAACATGAACATGAAACTCCCTTTTCTAGTTTGGAAATAAAAGTATTAGCATAGTAGCCATCTTATTTTTCAATGTGTCCAGACTCTCTTGGAAGCTATCTTTCCATTGAAACTTAACATCTTTTTTCAAAAGCATTTCCATCGGAGCAGTCACCTCTACATATCCTTCGATAAATTTTCTGTAGTATCCAGTGTGTCCCTGTGTTTCTCTCAACTGTTTAACTGTAGTAGGTGGTGGTAGATCAAGAATGATCGCAATTTTGGTCGGGCCGATAAAAATTTCATCATGACAAACCACATGTCCCAACATGGCTCCAAAATGGGGTGCAAAAGATACATTTCTTCAAATTGAGTAAAATTTGACACTGGCGACAACATTCTAGCATCATCTTAAGGCTCTCAATATGGTCTTTTGTGAGCCCAAATATTGTCCAATCATCAAAGTAGACTTCAAGAAATTTGTGTATGAAATATTTAAAGGTAGCTACTACAATTCTGGAAAAAATTGCAGGATCATTCTTAAGTCCAAAGGGCATTACTGTATATTGGAAACATCCCCACTTTGTTGCAAAGGTAGTCTTGTGCTGGTCTTCCTTTGCAATCTTGGTATGATGGTAACCAAAAAATCCATCAGTGAACAAGTACATTTCCTACCCTCTAAAACTCTTGATTACTTCATCTGTATATGGAGTAAAAAACAGGTCATGTAAGCACGCATCATTCATCTTTCTCAGGTCGAAACAGATTCTTACTTCACTTGAGGTCTTTTTTTCTTGGACTACTATCAGACTAATACATTTTTATTCCTCGATAGGTTCTATAACACCTTCCTCTAACATTCGGTCCAATTCTTCCTTGACCTTTTCTTTGTATTGTGGATTCAATCAGTATGGTCATTGCTTGATCAGTTTTGCATCGGGCCTCAAAGGTATTTTCATTTCGTCGATATCTATGACTATTCCCTTCATCTATGAAAATATGGTAGGGAAAATATCCTTAAACTCATGCAATAAATCAATGATCTTTCCTACAGTGTCTTCATCCCAATAATCTCCAATATTAGCAAACTATGGATTGTCAGGCGAGCCAATATTGACTTTATTGACTTTGAGTGGAATCTGGAATTGGTCACTAGAAATACAAAAAACCTCCACTATGCACATACCTACTGACTCAAGTATGTTTATGTCGAGTGGGTCATCGTCATTCGGTTCTCTCATCACATTGTAGCACTCCATCCAATGGTGGATTGTCGTGCTGAATTAATGGAAATTTTTCACTACGATAGGGATTTCCTCAAATATTTTATCTTTCATTACTTGCATTGCAGCATCGTTTGTTGGGTAATCATCTACGAACTCAAATGTATATGTGAAACTAGTGGCTATTTCTTCCCACTCAAGAGTTCCTAGTCGCAATTCAACAGATGTATACCAATTCATTGGTATCTTGTCCAATGTATGTATGTAGTGATGAACCCATTCTTGTCATGGATATTACTTCCATGTCATGCGACAATGCTCAATATGTTCAACAGGATTTGTCAATCCTGTATACTTGCGACCAATATAACTAATCACTTCTCCAAATCTGATCTCCAACAATCTTCTACATTGCAGCTATTCAGAGATATATGTTTTGTGTACCCCACCATCTAGCAGGAGTAGATTTCAGCACAAAGTTCAAGGCATGCAAGCACTGCAATTATGTAAATTTTGCTTCAAATTATACTAGAAAATATGCAAGGTTAGGAAAAACTTCATATGTGGGTAGCTCACTTGCCTCAGCTCCTACCTGTCGTACAGATCTTGTAATTCTTGCACATCTTCTCATGGAAACTTCGTGCATCTGATTTTGCCAATTTTCTACTGCTTCACTGGAATTAGATGTATAGGAGATAACACTCTTCCAACTTAGTTTTGAATCAGCTTTTGGATTTAGATAGTCATATTTGGAAGACATGATGTCATATATGTGATCTAGGTAATCACCTTGTCCTTCACTGTTAATTGGCTCAACATATCTATATCCTTCCAGAAGATCAATTGGAACGACGACTCTTATCTCTTAATCTTCAAATGAAAATATTCTTCGCTTTAAATTTATGATTGCCTAGTTGTCTATTTCCTAGTTGATCCCCAAAAGTGCAGGATATAGGTTTGTATCATCGACAATGTCGATCACTTAAAAATATGCATATGTTCCCAGTCCTTCTACCTCGACATGTACTTGAGTCAGTCAACCAATGGGTAGAAGCTTTGACTGATTTATTAGCCTTAGTTGAATGGGAAACCAATCCAATCGCGACTTGTTCATGCTTTCCCATGTCTTCCTTGTCAATATATTGACATCAGATCCCATATCTAAAATGATATAATCCATGTCATAGTATCCTATCTGTGCAGTCATTCGCAACTCGCGACCAGTTTTTAATCTTTTCTCAACATGGTTAACTCTTTTTTCATGTCACACCTCTTCTAGAGTATCTTCTATGAGTGTTGTCAATTTTGCGACAACATATTTATCATGGATTAGTTCTAAGCAACTTTTGAAAAAATCTTTGAGCTTACTAACCTTTCTCATTGGTTTCTTTCGGAGTATTTGATCGAACCTTTCGGGCATTTCTCTTACTTCTCCAGATGTTGACGCTTGATTTGTGTCGAGAAATTCCAGTCGAACGTCAAAGAATACTTTCTTTTTTTTTCTGGACTTCGAATGATACTTTCTTTTGTGTCGTTCGTCACACCTACGGTTGTCCATGGTGTGCGTCATGGTCTTCTAAAGTTGCAGCACCTCCCCTTTTGACAACAGCAGTGTTTCCTTCCCTTGGCTCGGCAGAAATCATCTGGATGTTTTGATTGGGGTTCGGATTAGGATTCTACACAGGGTTTGGATTTCCAACTATTTGATCTTTCCACTTCCCAATCAATTGTGGACAATTTTCGAGAGTATGATCAAATGGTTTACAATACAAACAGGTATTCGCAAGATTTGCACAATCTCGAGCAAAGTGTCCTGGTTTTCCACAATTATAACATATAAGTTGGCCTCTTCCTCAAATAAATCATCCTCCTCCTTGTTTTTTTTGTCCTCGACCTCAAAAATTTCCACCCCCCTTAGGTTGAGGATAATGTTATTGCAGAAGATATTGGTTTTGTTGATATTGCGGCTGAGGATATTGCGCTAGTTTGAATTGTGTTGGTGTATATTGTGTAGGATGGTACTGATATTGTGCTCATGCATCTTGCATATTCTCATCATTCTTCATCAAGTAGGTATCCACTATCTTCTCTTGCAGTAACTGGAATGCTCTGCAATCTTGCTCATCGTATCCTACAGATTTACAAAATTAACAATACAAACTAGCTGGTATACTTACAATATTTTGTAAATACAAACATTATTCTAACCGATGGCCTCTAGTTTGACATATTCTACACCAATTCATCCCTTCGGTGTTTATTGGGTTTGATGCTCCTGTTGCGACGTAGTTCATGAGTGTCTGACAATTATAGTTATGGTGTCTTTCTATTCTACATCTTGTACACCATATATCTTCTTGCAACTCTTTGCCTTTCTTGATGTCCTAGAGTTGCACCATATGGTTAACCAGTTGCGACTGAATCTGCATCATTCCTGCACCATTTTATCTAATCAATGAGGATTCTAGATTCATTGTTATTTCCAGAGCTTCTGTTTGTAACACAATCTTTTGTTGCATCAATGGAACCTGAATGTGTGGCAACAACGCGACAATGAACCATTCCTTATGTTGTACGTTCGACATCACGAAGTTTACTTAGGCCATTAATTTCTTAAATCTCTAGTCAAAGTCCTAGATAGACTCTGTAGGTATTTTCTTGATTTATTTAATCTTTATAATGCATTATGACTCATATTTCGGCTTTCTAAACTCATCTATAATTCCAACTCAAATATGTTTGATATTTTTCTGCACAAATCCTACTAGCACTAACGGAAACTTCATTTACCAGTCTAGCGCACGACCTCACAGATTCATGACCATTTGTGCTTTATTTATGTCTTAATCTTGGATATGTTGCACAATCCATATGGATTCATAGAGAAACCAATGTCTCTCTAGGTCTTCTAACCCAATTCCATTAAATATCGGCAACTTAATGTATGATCCAGCCATTATGTTGGATCCTGATACACTTGGAAAAAAATTTGAGTACTCATACTCCCTTTTCAACTATTCATAGTGTTAGTATTACTAGTATTGACAACTCTTCTTGGAGACAAATTTCTAGATCTTACCTACCACAATGTGCACGATGTTGTAGGTGTATCGTACTAGTGTTCTGGTATTGGAGTTTTTGATGATTTTTTCGATTCATCTTCTCCTTCAGATATTGGCTTATACTCTTCTTCTTCGTCACAAGAGCCTTCATCCAAGTGTGATGCAATCTCATAGTATTCTCCTCTAGTCGTACTGCAAATTCCTCTTCCTATGATAGTCTTTCTTCTCTTTCTCGACCTAAATATTCTTCCACTTCTTAAATAATTAGCCTCTAGTTTAGTCCCTCTATCTCCAGGGAACATCTCAACTTAGTTTGCACCATTTTTAACACAGTTCTATTGAGACATATCCACCCTTCTGCGCATAGTTCTCAATGGTCACATTCGTAAGATTCCTTTTTTGCATACGAGCATCTTTATCCAATTTTTCAAGGATGACAAATATCTTCCATGGGGTCCTTGGAAAAAAATTCTTTCAACCTCACTATATGGGGTTATTGTGTCGACAACAAACTCAATAATATATCCTTGCAAAATGATATCCATCCAAAAATCAATAACCCTTGACACAAGATTTCTCACACTTTTCAATCATTGAATCAACTAAGGATTCCACTCCTTCAGTTCTCCTCCTTGAAAATTTCTTTACTTGGTTTCCAACTTTGACAACCACTCATGCAACACAATAGGTAATTCAGAAAGAAAATTCTTGTGAATATCCATGTAAAAATATCAGCTCAACCACTCTGTCGGATTCAAAAGAGATCCTTTACTCTCTTCTTGTGCAAAATCTAATGCTTTGAAATCCACCCAGTCTTGGATTTCATCTTTCATCAGATTCCACAACATATCCCTCACCAAAATGATTCACAGTCCTAGAAACAGAACCATTTGTTGGTTTTGAACTCTCTTCAACCTAGGTTTAGTCCCTCCCTTGCACAGAACAAAGCCCAAGATATCATCCCGACAAAGCAAGGCTCAGTTGGTAGCACCTGTGACGTAGATGCAGTCTCACCCAAGAAATATTTCTATGGGTAACTACCAAAACCGGGTTTCCACATTTTGGTGGGGGATCTCTTGTCACTTGGTGTTCTACCAAGGTGCTTGACAAAGGCTGATGGGTGGGGTATTTATACTTATTACACACAATTAAGTTGTGATACAACTCATCCTTCAACAGGTATTATGACGACAAACTCAATGCATCATAGGCACATTCAACAATAATAGTGTGACAAATACATATAATATCATTCATAAACAAATACATAAACACATATTCACAGTAACATATATATGCAGCTCAAGCACATTCATCATTCACACATTTGACACGGTATCTAACGTGGAAACCCATACAGGAAAAACCACAAAGGTGCTCTTCATCTGGCATGAGAAATATATGGTACCTTTGGTCTGCACACTAAGCTATAGACTTTGTTCTAGATATTTCATTCTTATCTATACAGACTTCTTCCTCCTCTCATGCTCTCTGGTTTTCTGTCGCTATTCTTTCTCTACTGGACTCTACTAATGATCTGCACATATCCTGGATCAACTCGACTTCCTATACCAATCTACTTTCAATCTGCACACGGCCTGGATGGACTCAATCTCTTCTACACTCATGTGCACTTAGCTGCAAGGTATTCAACTCTTCTCTACAACTCAACACACTAATAGACAACACAACTTACAAAGGTTAACACATGTCCCAGAGCCAACTGACTAGGAGATAATTCTCCAGGATCGAAATGAAAAGAGAGTGTCTAACCCCCATATAGCTTGGGTTCCTCCTTTTATATAATTTTAAATGTTGTTTTCAGACGACTTCATATAGTTAACCAATTGGTTTTCTTTCCTATTCTATCGACACATGTCAGTAGGCACTAATGGCCTGACTTACAAAGATGCTTTCATACGTGCGGATTCCACCCACTCTAGCCGACCTCATACCCATGATATTTCCAAACTATTGCTTTCTATCTGTTACACCACTGCACATCTTCTGACATGGTTAACTCCCGTGCATCCTTCCTTGTCGCATCCTTTCCTTCTATCATTGTTTCTCTTCCATCGCGGACTCTCTTCTATCGTGAAATCTCTTTTGTTTCTAACTCTATTCTGTCGCTACTTCTTTCCTTAGCTCTTTCTTCTTTGTCTGCTTTTGTTCCTCCTCTATCACATCCTCCTTCATTACTACTTATTATACCTTGTCCTTCCTTCCTTCCTACTTCTTATACCTTCTCCTTCCTCCTTCCGCAGTTTCTTCTATCGCAGCTCATTTTCCTTCTTTTCCTTCTTGTCCTTCTTGTCCTTCTTTTTTTCTTCCTTCTCTACTTTTATCGCAGCTCCTTTTACTTCTTGTGACATAAATATTTTCATACTTGGGAAGAATACTAACTGAATTATTCCTATCTTTCCTTAGTCCCAATAACAAGATATACATTTAACTAAAATAAATTATAAAATTATAAGGTTACTGATAGTGAAAATTGTTTTATTAATTCTTTTAGGGATCTTTCTTAATAATCAATTCACTTACTATACCAACTTTATCCATTTTTTTACATATTTTTCAACAAAGACTTGGTAATATTAATGGACAATGTTGTAGCTCAATA